>CM056057.1:207271543-207429043 GCA_029574335.1 Rana kukunoris
ATATTTGAGAGCAAGTTCTCAAATTTTCAGATGGAAAAAATTCCAATCGGAAATTCCAATTGTCTGTAGCAATTCCGATGCATGCTCAGAAACAATTGGACGCATGCTCGGTAGGAAGCATTGAACTTAATTTTCTCGGCTGGTCGTAGTGTTGTACGTCACCACATTCTTGATGGTTAAAAGTTCAGAGAACTTTTGTGTGACCATGTGTATGCAAGCCAAGCTTGAAGGGAATTCCATCGTAAAAAAAAAACATCCACGTTTTCCTCACTGTGCCCATGACTCACTGTGCCCATGCCCCACTGTGCCCATGCCTAGACAGACGTTTAACATGGGATTCTATGGAAGGGGTGCCCAGGTTTGAAAAATCGGTGCTCCTCAGCTGTAGGTCCCCCAGATAACAAACTTTGCACACTTATAGAGGAGAAATGGGGCTACATGTGTGGCAAGTTCCGAGTTCAGGGAACCTACGACCGGCCAGTACTGGGTCCCCAAATTTACCGGAGAAATTACCATTTAACATGGGAGTCTATGAAAGGGGTGCCCGGGTTTGAAAAACCGGTGCTCCCCGGCCATAGGTCATCCGGACAACAAACTTTGCACACTTGTAGAGGAAGAGTGGGGCTACACGTATGCCAAGGTTGGGGGTACCAGGTCCCCAAAGTCTGGGAGATCAGGTGCAAAAAGTTGACTCGAGTATAAGCCGAGGGGGGCATTTTCAGCACGCTAAAAAACTCGGCTTATACTTGAGTATATATGGTAGTTATTTTTATTGCACACTTGACCCCTACATAAAACTAGGACAGTTATCCAAACCTGTTCTGATGATAAAGGGCAACATTTCCACTTTTCCTCCGAGTTTTTCCTCTCTTAACTTGGGTGTTACAGAGTTAACCATTTATTCTAATTAAAACCAGATAATGCGAAATCTGGCACATCAGGACGTAACTTTCCCCAACTATGCATTGCTTTACTCAGACCACTTAAAACAAAAAATCTGGCAATTTCCCAGACTACATACGTGAATCAGCTTAGTGACCCCTGGGTCCATTTTAATTAATAATGTACTTCCCTTTACATCTTCGGCTTGTGTCTACGTAAGTGTACCATTATTAATCAGCATGACAAATAAGTCACTGGGGACTTGTACAAAATATAATAGTACAGTAAGTTGTTGTTAAAGGGGGTCTCTGTATTCAGTTGACATGTCTTGTCTGTCAGGTCTGCCAGGTGACTACAGCCGTCCCTCTGCTTTCCTTAACTGGTAGTCTTGTTATCCCGGTGTCAGGTGGAGGGGCCGCTGAGATCTCCTGCAACCAGTAAATAAGGAACCGCCAGGCAGGTGCAGACAGCCTAACTGCAACCCCAGCAACAACTCACGGTTCAAAGGCCGTAAATAGGAACCCTGGAGGGAAGAGAACAATCCAAGAACACAGTCAAACAAGCCAGGTAGGGTCAGGAGCAAGGTACACCAAGTCCAAGGGAAATTCCAGGAATCGTAGTCAAGAACAAGCCAGACGGGGACGGCAACAAGACAAGCAAAAGTACAAGGGATAATCCGAAAATCAAGGTCAAGAACGAGCCAAGTCAGCAACCAAAACTAGTGCACCCATAAACGGAAACCTATCCTAAGGCACAGACAGGAAGGGGAAGTGGGAATATATAGGGACACTAATGAGAAGACCGCTGATAGCTGGTCCCAGGGTGGAGCCAACATCCCCACTAGTGAAAAAGAGCATAACTAGGACACCAACATAAAACCTGTTTGCTGGTGGTTCGGGGCATAGAAAAACCATCTATGAACACCAGGCCCTGGGATCAAATCCCGGACACGGTGTGGCATTGTCATCTTCTTTTGGAGTGTTTAAAGTGTACATTTCAGCCTAAAATTTTTTTTTCTTCAGGTGGAACCTGGTGGGCCGAATCAGCACTTGACCTATATCCGCTGCTGATGAACATTGAGCTTTATCATGCAATTTGGTGATTTAAAACACCACATACTATGTATCCCTTTTCCAGTCCAGCTTGTAGAGTTGTTTTTCCCATTTTTAACCCTGATGAAGGGGACATGTTCTGGTCTCTGAAACACGTTGGCTCTTTTATAAAAAAAAAAAAATTGTTTGATCAAATGTTGGAGCAAATTTCTCGACTATCAACTCATGTTGTAGTGGTTCAATCTCTTAGTGGCGTTACAAACCAAAGGAACTGTGGAAATCTCTTGATGTGTGGAAGCTGCCAGCCCAGAATCCAGACAACCTGCTCTTCATAATGGGCATAGCAGATATATAGACCTGAGAATTCAGTGCAGGAATGGTGGAACCCTTCATAATGGGCACAGCAGGTGCACAGACCTTAGAATTCAGTGCATAATGGTGGGAACCCTTCATAATGGGCATGGTATGTGTGCAGACCTGGGAACCCACTGCAGGAAATGTAGAAACCCTTCATAATGGGCACAGTAGGTGTACAGAGCTTAAAACCCAGTGAAGGAATGGTGGGAACCCTTCATATTGGGCATAGCAGGTGTACAGACCTTAGAACACAGTGAAGGAATGGTGGTAACCCTTTACATTAGGCACAGCAGGTGCAAAGACCTTAGAACCCAGAGCTGAATGGTGGGAACCCTTCATAATGGGCACAGTAGGTGTGCAGACCTGGCAAACCAGTGTAGGAATCCTTCATAATGGGCACAGCAAGTGTTCAGACCTGGGAATCCACTGCAGGAATTGTAGAAACCCTTCATAACGGGGAACACAGCAGGTGCCCAGACCTTAGAACCCAATGAAGAATGGTGGGAACCCTTCACAATGGACACAGTATGTGTGCAGACCTGGTAACCCACTGCAGGAATTGTAGAAACCCTTCATAATGGACACAACGGGTATACAGACTTTGAACCCAGGGGAGGCATTGTGGGAACCCTTTATATTGGGCACAACAGGTGCACAGACCTTAGAACCCAGCAAAGGAATAGTAGGAACCCTTTATATTGGGCACAGCAGGTGCACTGACCTTAGAACCCAGTGCAGAATGGTGGGAACCCTTCATATTGGGCACAGTAGGTGTGCAGACCTGGGAACCCAGTGTAGGAACCCTTCATAATAGGCACAGAAGGTGTACAGACCTTAGAACCCAGTGAAGGAATGGAGAAAACATTTCATATTGGGTACAGAAAGTGTACAATCCTTAAAACCCAGTCCAGAATTGTTGTAACCCAAGAAGTCAATATAGGAATGGTAGGAGCCTCTTGTGATGGCCACTGCTGGTATCTAGACCCAGTGCCTCAGCTCAGAGAGCTCTCCAATTGAGCCACTGAGACATTAAAGAGCAGTAGGGACTCGGGAGCTGGGATGTGAAGCCGCAATGATTAATTTCCTGATTCCCTCACCGAGGATGGCGGCAGGGGGCAGCCGAGAGCCGAGTCATTGCTTGTCTTCTGCTGCCGACATCGCGGGCACCCTGGACAGGTAAGTGTCCATTTATTAAAAGTCAGCAGCTACAGTATTTGTAGCTGCCGGCTTTTAATATTTATTTATTTTGGCGGACCTTTGCTTTAAGGTTCACGTATTGGGGAGGAGGAAGGAAAAGTTTTGGCTAGGGAATGGCTTTATTATTTGAGCCAAAACTCACTTCCTATTAGAAGATAATCTGTGAATAAATATATTAAGTTCTCAAGGAAGTTTATTCATCTGTCTTTAAGTGGTTGTTAAGCCACTCTAGCCTGCATACACCATGAGCACTGCCTCCCATTGAAGTATCCCCCTCTGTGTGTGATTTATAAACATAAATGTTGCAAATACCTAATTTCGCTACCGAAATTGTGATCACATGACCAGCCAGCTTTCTCCTTTCCTCCTCTGAGAGATGCAGAGGACAGGACTGAGATTCCTCTGCTCATGTCGGTCTAGGGGGGCAGGAGGAGGGGAGGAGAGAGCTGGCTGGTCATGTGATTGCAATTTCGGTTGTTAAATTAGGTATTTACAGCATTTATATTTAAAAAACATTCACAGAGGGGAACACTACAATAGGAGGCAGTACTGATGGCGTATACAGGTTAGTGTTATGAGAGCAGCAGTATTAGAGATGTCGGGTTAACAGACGTGCATCTGCACACAAGCACGGGCACACCAGTGTGTGTACAAAGAGGGACTAGTATTGGTGCATGCGCGGGCGTGCGCACGTATGGGTCGCCAAGTAAGCCTATTAAAACTGAATTCTGAAACATGAACATTGCTGAGTGGTCTTTCAGCTAGTGCTTGTTTACCTGTTCTGTTCCAGCTTCCTGTGTCTTGACCCGGCTTCACCTGAACCTGCTCCTTGACCTCCTCCTGCCTACCTGATCCCAGCTTGTGTTTGACTCCGCTTCTGTCTGATGTTCCTGTACCTTGCTGCCCCTCTGTGTACCGAACCCGGCCTGTGTCTTGTCTCTGTACCTGCTCTGTCCGGCTGTTGACGACCCCTTGGCTTACGTTCCAGGCTACGCATCCATCTGCTGACCCAGCGATACAGAGCTCCAGTCCTCAGAGCCGTGCCCAGCACTCTTCAGCCACCTGGTTCCTGCTAAGGCCCTTCACTCCCTGTCATCACTACCAGGGGTGTTGGACAGGAGGTGCAAGAGAAGACCCCTCTCCAGCTCGATCTCCACCAGGTAGTGGTATACTACAGAACATACACATTGTACATTTTATAATACTGTAATAGAGTGGATTATAGGATTTTACAAGAATTTTAACTCAGTTCACACTGGGGATTCCTGACAGGCAGGGAGGGAGAGAAGACAGCACATTACATGGTAAGACCTACCCCGAAAATAAGCCCTACGGTGTCTTTTGTTGCCAAAATTAATATAAGACCCGGGCTTATTTTTGGCGAAACACGGTAGTAAGATGTAAAGCAAGCCAAAAGAAATGTGTTCAATTCCCAAGTTATCAACAATACCTTTTGCCAGTTTCTAATCTCTACCATTGCGATGGTCAGAAAGCCTCTTGTCTTTTTGTATCACACACATTATTTATACAGCTTGGCGGAGGTTATTCACAGACTATTTACAGTAACACACATCAAAGACATTTCTAGTGATGTTCTTTCAGATAGAACAGAAGGTGAGTTACGTCTGAGGTTATGATGCCATTGACTGTGCATAGAAAGACGTCCTCAGTAGGCCTTGCTGTGAAAAAGACTAAGACAAGCTTAAAAAAAAACCAACTTAATAAAAATGGGTTACGGGAATCACACAAATTAACATTTTAAAACAGGGCCTTGAAAAAGTATTCATACCCCTTGAAATTTTTCACATTTTGTCATTTTACAACCCAAAAACGTAAATGTGTTTTATTGGGATTTTATGTGATAGACCAACACAAAGTGACAAATAATTGTGAAGTGGAACGAAAATAATAGTTTTCAATTTTCTTTACAGATAAATATGTGAAAAGTGTGTGGATGCATTTGTATGGCGCCCCCCTGAGTCAATACTTTGTAGAACCGCCTTTCTCTACAATTACAGCTTCAAGTCTTTTTGGGGGTGTCTCTACCAGCTTTGTACATCTAGAGAGGAACATTTCTGCCCATTCTTTTTTGTAAAATATCTCAAGCTCTGTCAAATTGGATGGAGAGCGTCTGTGATCAGCAATTTTCAAGTCTTGCCACAGATTATCAATGTGATTTAGGTCTGGACTGTGAATGTGCCATTCTAACACATGAATAGGCTTTGTAAACCATTCCATTGTAGCTCTGGCTGTATGTTTAGAGTCGTTGTCCTGCTGGTCCTGCCCCGGTCTCAAGTCTTTTGCAGACTCTAACAGCTTTTCTTCTAAGATTGTCCTGTATTTAGCTCCATCTTCCCATCAACTCTGACCAGCTTCCCTGTCCCTGCTGAAGAAAACCATCCCCAAAACATGATGCTGCCACCACCATGTTTCACAATGGGGATGGTGTGTTCAGGGTGATGTGCAGTGTTAGTTTTCCGCCACACAGTGTTTTGCTTTTAGGTCTTTTAGGTCTAAAGGTTAAATTTTGGCTTCAACTCTTCTGGGAAGGCTGTCTACAAGTTTAAGGAGTGTGTCTATGGGAATTTTGACCATTCTTCCAGAAGAGCATTTGTATGGTCAGGCACTGATGTTGGATGAGAAGACCTGGCTCACAGTCTTCACTCTAATTCATCCCGAAGGTGTTCTATCAGGTAGAGGCCAGTCAAGTTCTTTCACACCAAACTCGCTCATCCATGTCTTTATGGACCTTGCTTTGTGCACTGGTCCAAATCATTTGGTGGAGGGGGGCCTATGGTGTGGGGGTTGCTTTTCAGGGGTTGGGCTTGGCCCTTTAGATCCAGTGAAGGGAACTCTTAAGGCGTCAGCACACCAAGACATTTTGGACAATTTCATGCTCCCAACTTTGTGGGAACAGTTTGGGGTTGGCCCCTTCCTGTTTCAACATGACTGCACAACAGTGCACAAAGCAAAGTTCATGAAGACATGGATGCGTGAGTTTGGGGTGGAGGAACTCAACTGGCTTGTACAGAGTCCTGATCTGTAAACTCAACCCAGTAGAACACCTTTGTGATGAATTAAAGTGGAGACAACAAGCCAGGTCTTCTTATCCAACATCACAAACGCGCTTCTGGAAGAATGGTCAAAATTCCCATAGACACACTCCTAAACCTTGTGGACGGCCTTCCCAGAAGAGTTGAAGCTGTTATAGCTGGAAAGGGCAGGGCCAACTCACTATTAACCCTACGGACTAAGACTGGGATGCCATTAAAGTTCATGTGCGTGTAAAGGCAGGTGTCCCAATACTTTTGACAATATAGTGTACTTTAACCATTATTATGCGCTTTTTTTTTCAGATCTTGTGTTTATGTGTGAAGTTTCCTGTTGTAATAGTTCATCTGGAAGCATGGGTCATTTTGAAATTAAAAACTTTTTTTTATTTTTTCACCTTTTTTCACTTTCTGTCAGTGAATTTTTTATAACATTTGTCTTCAACATTTTTCTTTTTAAGACTATTTTACAAACAGAATATTATGTAAACTTTTTTTTCTATAATTTACAATTGTCAAAAACATGTTCATACCATCAGGACATTGGAGATTTTATTTTAACTGAGCACACCGGCAATAATTAGGAGCAAACATGACACACCTGGAGAAAAAAAAAATGCATCTGCTTTAAAAAGAAAAATGAATAGATCTGGGGATATATGAAAACAAAAACAAAAAATATATATATATATATATATATATATATATATATATTATGTATGGCCTTGGAATGGTAATTGAAAAAGAACAATGTACGCGAGTAACAAAAAGGAGGATATAGAAAATCGTGTTTGCAAAAACAATCTTTTTTTTTTGTTATAAATAACAATTAAATACAAAAAAAAAAAATACCCTAGCCTTGATCTCTCATGTGTTAACAATATGTAAAAAGGCTTAAAAAAAACAAAAAACAAAAAAAATCAGGAGGCATTTAGGTGAACAAAATAAAAATACAAATTATGTTTTTTTTTTTAATGTTTCTTTCATTTTTACTTGAATGCCTTTTGCCATCACTCGACAAAATTTTAAATATCAAATACAGTCAGAGTACAGAGAGCATGTAACAGCAAAAGGACTTATAATGCAGGGGTGTCCTCGAGAACTCAGCAACCCATCATGGATAAAATTGTCAAGGCTAGCATTAGTCCGTCTACAGCTTACCTTTTTTCAAACTTAGGACGACTCACAAAGAATGGCGGACATTTTTTTTTCATCTATGTTACAAAAATCATTAGCGAGGGATTTTTTTGTGGAAGTGGCGGTGGATGTGTGGAAATTTTTTTTTTCTTCTTTTTTTTTTGTTCTGTACAAATAAGCTAATTTTTATATTATAATTCTGATATATATGCTTATAAAAATATATAAATTCAAAATACTTAATACATACATAATACTTTTTACATTGATGGTCGTAACGGTTTGTCATGTTGAGCGCAACGGGATGAAAGGAGGGTCGAGGGAGGGGGGGGGGGGGGCGAAGAAAGACAAGAGTGATGCAGGCTGCTTGCTTTAGACGGAACACCCCTGCCACATGTTGAATAGTTTTGGGATTGTCACATAACAATAGCCTTTATTTATAAACAATACATTTTGGAAGCTATAAATACAGCAATTTGTGAACCATTGGTAAGCCATTAAAAACGAACTGTAATTTTTAAGTCTTTTTTTTTTTTCTCAATGAATCTTTTTTTTTTTTTCTCTCGGTATAGTAGGGTTTTCGGTGTTTAGAGTACAATGTCCTTTAGTCTCTTTACACCCACTGAGTCCTTTTCTCGACATTCTTGCAATAATGGATTGATTTCATGCATTACGTTTTCACTGTCCGCCCCCCTGGGCTCCGCGTCCAAAGGCCGAGACGGGCCGTTGCTTACGAACTGCTCCATTTCGCGGCTCCCGGGGCAGTGCATGATATTGTACGTCGCTGACGGCTTGGCCGGCAGGGGGCTCTTTAGGTGCAGGGGGGAAGTGATGGGGCTGACGGCCTCGCAGCCGTTTCCTGCTTCGCGGACGGCACCGTTGACCTTAGGGCTGCAGATAGGCAGGTCCACTGTCCTTTTCCCTTTCAAGGTCGCCCGGTCGTCGGCGGGGTGCTCGTTGCCGTCTTTGCCGAAAGTGGCAAAAGTTCTTTTTGTGTTGCAGTCCTCGAAGGATTCAGTGTCCACAGTGGTGGCTTCTATCGACAAGGCGATGACGTTCCTTCCGTGTTCGGGGGACTTGGCGCGGGCGGGGACGGGGACTCTGGGCATCCAGCACCTGTCGGAGTGACCCAGAATGCGACATTCTTCCCTGCAGTGAAATCCTTCATTCTGATCTGAACGAAGAAGAAGGGAGAAAAATAAAAAATAAAAAATTGAAATTAGTTTTTGATTTGGCATGCTGTATAATACACTGTAATTACCATTAGACAAAAAGCCAGAGCATTGTATGCCCCATATTTACAGCCATAATTAGACACCATAATTTGTACCCTTATTATATTTGCCTATTATTATGTGCAAGGGAAAGCGATTCTGTTGAGGGAAATGCATATATTTGATATTCAGTCAAAAGCCATTGGCTGAGTTTCCCGAGTTTTGCATCTCTGGCAGCGATGACACAAGCAATGAGTCCAGCTACCAATCAAGCGGGCACTTATTGAATTACGGGACGGAGAAAACTATTTTGGTTGATAAAGCGAGCCTGTCTTATGAATATGTACAGAAGCAGGACAAATTGGCAATGGTTTTGCTATGCAGACATAAATACATGAGTTAATGAAATAATATATAAAATCATTTATTTATTTATTATTATTTATTTTTTATTATTATTTATGTATTATTATTTGTTGTTGTGACAATTATTATTATTACTAATTATTATTATTATTTTATTTATTAACCACCCACATCAAATCATTCTCTGCAGCCATTACCTTTTGTACCACCCCCCCCCCCTCCCCCACTTTAGAATGTACACTCTACGAGCAGGGCAATCCTGTACCTTCCGTATTGAACTGTACTATAATTGTGCTGTCCCCCCTCTACATTGTAAAGCGCTGCATAAACTGTTGGTGCTATATAAATCATGTATAATAATAATAATAATAATAAATAAAAAATATTGGGCTGGTTTAAGGGCTAAAAGTTTCAGCGAAGTTCAAACAAGTAGTCACCAAAATAATCTAACCATTTTCAGCAATCCCTCTAAAGCAAGGGTCTCCAAACTTTTCAAATAAAAGGGCCAGTTTATTGTCCTTCAGACTTTGGGAGGGTCGGATTGTGGCCAGTGGGGGGCAGAAAATGTTTCCGAGTCCAGCATCAATGAGAATAAATATGGCCTCAGGGTTGGTGGTCAATAGGAGAAGGAGGAGGAGTAGTGCCTACTAGTAATCGGAATTTGTATCGATGGAAAAAATAGTGCTTCATTTTTGGTGTCAGTGGAAGGAATAGTGCCCCAAGGGCAAGATAACAGGCCCTCGGGTCAGTCTGGAGACCCCTGCTTTAAAGCATTGGTGCTCAACCTGTGCCCCCTAGCTGTTGCAAAATGACAAGTCCCATGAGGCATTGCAAGGCTGACAGTTACAAGCATTGGAGTTCCGGAACAGCTGGAAGACCACATGCTCTAAAGCAGGAGCAGGCAACCTCGGCCTTCCAGCTGTGGTGAAACTACAAGTCCCATGAGACATTGCAAGACCCTGACAATCACAGGCATGACTCCTAGAGGCAGAGGCATGATGGGATTTGTAGTTTCACCACAGCTGCAGTGGCGAGGTTGCCAACCCCTGCTCCTCGTTAATACCGATTGGACCCTGGGCAAACCGTTTTTTGGGCCCTCCCAAGTTCACTTATCAACCATTTGCAGGCAGTGCAGTCTTAAGGGGCAGCTGCTTTTACAACTTTACAAAATAAAAAATACTAAATCAATTACGAATGGTAATTACACTTTTCAAATCAGAAAGTACTTTGCATCCCCACTGCCAAAACATAACGACGTCTCCAAACAGCCGCCAACTACTCAACTCATGGTTAGAGCCACCAATGAAAAACATTACTATCCCTTAAAGGAGCAAGTTAAAGGAAAAAAATTCATATTCCATATTTATCTACTCCCAATATTTACTGTTCGTTTACAACTTTATATATATATAAAAAAAAAAAAAATACTAAATTAATTACGAGTGGTAATTACACTGTTCAAATCAGAAAATACCTTGAATCCCCACTGCTAAAACATAACGACGTCTCCAAACAGTTGCCAACTACTCAACTCATGGTTAGAGCCAATGAAAAACTTTACTATCACTTAAAGGAGCAAGTAAGTTAAAGGGAAATTTATAAAGTCATATTCCATATTTATCTACTCCCAATATTTACTTTTCGTTTACAACTTTACAAACAAAATACTAAATAATTACAAGTGGTAATTACACTTTTCAAATCAGAAAGTACCTTAAATCCCTACAGCTAAAACATAATAGGCCAGATTCAGGTAGAAGTTACGCGGCTTATCTGTAGATAAGCCGCGTAACTTCTAACCTACGCCGTCGTATCTGTTTTCTGTAGTCAGAAAACAAGATACGCCGGGATTGAGTTTAGATACGAGCGGCGTAATTGTATTTCGCCGTCGTATCGGAACTGCAATTTTAAAATGGATGCTAGGGGCATTCCCGCTGATTTACGCCGAGAATATGTAAATCAGCGAGATACGCCGAGAATATGTAAATCAGCGAAAGATACGCCAATTCACGATTGTACGCGGGCCCGACACAGTCACTTTACGACGTTTCCGTAAGGGGTTTCCCGGCGTAAAGATAAAGCAACAAAAAGCACGCGTATGGCCGTCGTGACCGCGTCGAATTGAAAAAGTTTCACGTCGTTTGCGTAACTCGTCCGTGAATGGGGATTGACGTTCACCGTCCTAATGTGGAGCATGCGCACTGGGATACATTGACGGCCAGCGCATGCGCAGTGAGTTCGCCGTGGGATCGCGCCTAGTTTAAATACTACACGCCCCCTACCCGCCCAATTTGAATTCCGCCGGCCCATTTTCGCTACGCCGCCGCAACTTTAGGAGCAAGTACTTTGTGAATGCAGTACTTTCTCCTAAAGTTTCGTCGGAGTAACGTAAATGAGCAACGTTACGCCAGAATAAAGATTCGCCCATCTACCTGAATCTGGCCCAATGACGTCTCCAAACAGCCACCAACTACTCAACTCATGGTTAGAGCCAATGAAAAACCTTACTATCGCTTAAAGGAGCAAGTTAAAGGAAAAGTCATAAAGTCATATTCCATATTTATCTACTCCCAATATTTAATCATATGAAATAATAATGTTAATAAATTAAAAACAATTTAACTAAATATATATATAATTAAAAAGAAAATTCAGGACCACCTACTCATAGATTTGATTTTACATTTACATGGCTCTTCCCCCCTATTCAGCCCCAGTGGGTCTCTAGGCCCATTTGCAAACTTTGGTGTGTGGGGGTCTGGTCCAGGGGCCGGCTAATTTCCCTTTTGGGGCCTGGCGCCGGCGTCTCTTCTGAGGAATGCTCCCAAGGATTTCTGGGTTGAGAAATTGAGAGCACACTCAGTTCTCGCCTGTTTTTAAAAACTACATTGTTGAACTTCTGTGAATTTCATTTGATTCGGTGTATTCGTCATTCGTCACTCATTTTGTATAATAATCTACTCTTCTTGCTAATGTATACCCCTGAAGAAGGAGACACCTGTACTCTGAAACGCGTCGGGTGCAAGATTTATAGACTATACTAATAAACAATGTTGTAGATATGTTTAACATTTCATGTTTTTATATGTTTTTTACATAAATTGTCAAAATAAAATACTTTAAAATTATTATACATCTCTAAAAACATATCGTGCCTTAAAAGTCCACCACAAGGGGATTCTTTCTTTTCTCCTTCATTATTGGATGTGGCACTAATTGCCGACTTGATCATTTTTACTTCCAATATTTACTGTTCATTTACAACTTTACGAAAAAAAAAAATCTAAATCAATCATTGACAAGATAAAAGAACTGTCACGGATAACCTAATCAGCCGGGCCGGCAACATCCATTGAGAACTCTGCGCAAATTTCCACGGCATGCTCAAAGTAGCCTATACACTCCGGGACAAAAGGTGTCATAACCCATAAAGCAAATCTAACTGGAATAACCTTTTTTCATATGTGTAGATTAAATTTTTGCCAGCGGAAGGTCTTTGATCCCCCTTTACAGGCCTCGTCTCGATGACAGCGTTCTCGAAGATGAGATCAAAAGGTTAGAAATGTGGAAAGATAGACCACATACATCACATCCGCATGCTCCGGGAGGGATTATTTTGCAGCTTCTGAAAATGAGCAGCCCCCAGAATAATCACAAGCATTCTCCGGGAACGTCAAAAGAATACATGCCTGCATAAAATGGAGGTCTTATTTGAAAGCCTTGCTCTGGTGATCTTTACGCGCCGTTTAAGTTTTCCCCAAAGAAAATTCTTCATAATCCATGAAACTGCCCAGCAGGTGACGGGGATCAAAACTCATCGAGCGTATAAAATACAGCTAGGATTGAACGTCAGGGTACGGGAAATATTGTACCAGCGGGTTGATCAGACTGAATGACTTGGATGCAGTATTTAAGTAGGCAACAAATAGAAAGAAAAATGAAGAAATCAAAAAAGGTTTGCAAAGATCTTATTTAAAGGGAATACAGAGGGCAGAGGTGAGTGAGCCTAGGCACACATGCCTGATAGATTGGACTGCAGATGCCAACCAATCGCCAGGGTTTGGGGGGGAAGGCATTCAGGCTGCTGAAAATGCTATACAATGCCAATGAGGAATCTCAAGCCACGCATGGGATTGCCGGGGGTAAAAAGTCTGCGATTGTATAAGACAGTGGTTCCTCAACTCCAGACCTGAAGGCGCCCCCAGCAGGTCGTGTTTTCAGGCCTTCCGATGTTTTGCACAGGTGATTTGATCAGTTTCCACTGCCTTGGTGATTACCACAGCCGTTTCATCTAAGGGAAATTCTGAAAATTCTGAAAACATGACCTGTTGAGGACTGGAGTTGAGAAACACTGGTATAAGATGAACTTAGTTATGGCTGAGGGCTAAAGTCTGAAACGTATAGGCTATTTTACAGCTTTGTACATGTATTTAATAACGAAATACCATTTTGGATGTCATCCTGAGTGCCGACTATCCCTTTCCTTTTTCTACATGAGGGTTGACACTTACATCAGGGTCCCCATGAGAGTTCCCCCCGACATCAGGGTAAACCCATATATCAGAGCCCCCCTTACATCAGGGTCCACCATCAGAGTCCACCTTTACATCAGGGTCCAAACAGAGCTCTCCCTTTATCAAGGTTCACCCTTACATCAGAGCCCCCTTTACGTCAGGGTCCCTATCACAATCCTCTCTTACAGTACATCAGGGTCTTCACCAGAGTCCTCCCTTACATTATAGTCCCCCTTACATCAGGATTCCCATCTACATCAGGGCTCACCTTTACATCAGAGTCTCCCTTTATATTAAAGTCGCTGTCAGTCCTCCCCTACATCAGGGTCTCCATCAGAGTCCCCCTTACACCAGGGTCCACCCTTACATTGGGTTTACCATGAAAGTCCCCCCTTACTTTAGGGTCCCCATCAGAGTCCACCCTTGAATCAGGGCCCCCATCAGTCTCCCCTTACATCAGGGCACACCCTTATATCAGGGTCCCCATCTAAGCCCTCTCCTTACTATGGGGTCCCCTTTAAAGTCTCCCCTTACATCAGGGTCCCCAGCAAAGTCCCACCTTACATCAAGGTCCCCATCAGAGTCTCCCCTTACATCAGGGCTCATCCTTATATCGGGGTCCCCGTCAAAGCCCTCCCCTTTTTACAGGGACCCCATCAAAGCCATCCCCTTACTACAGTGCCCCGTCAAAGCCCTCCCCCTTACATCAGGGTCCCCACTAGAATTCCCCCTTACATGAGGGTCCTCATCAGGTTGCCTTTTACATCAGGGTCCCCATTAAAGTCTCCCCCTACTTCAGGATCCCCATCAGAGTCCCCCCTTACATCAGGGTCCCCACTAGAGTCCCCCCTTACATCAGGGTCCCCCCTTACATCAGGGTCCCCATCAGGTTGCATTTTACATCAGGGTCCCCATCAAAGTCTCCCCCTTACATCAGGTTCCCCATTAGAGTCCCCCCTTACATGAGGGTCCCCATCAGGTTGCCTTTTACATCAGGGTCCCATCAAAGTCCCCCATTACTACAGGGTCCCCATCAAAGTCCCTCCCTTACATCAGGGTCCCCATCAGCATTCTCCTCTTCATCAGGCTTGACCCTTACATCAGGGTGCCCACCAGAGTCCCCCCTTACATTAAAAGCAGAGATCAAAGGTAGCCTTTGTTGACCTTAATCCTCAATCAGTGTACATCGAGGGTATGCCGCTGACTCCATCTACGGGCCGAATAAATTCTTGTAGCGGGCCATACGGCCTGCAGGCCATGTATATACAACCCGCAGCCATAATTTGGAGACCCCTGCCCTAAAGACTTGAAACAACGTACATGGACTCAACAATCAATGAATATTTAGTGGGCCTGCACAGCATCCGTCAGCAGCTGATTCACGCCGATCACATTCACATACACAACTAAAGGAATGACAGCTTCTCTTTAACGCACATCCCTTCTATTAACAATGCAATTACGTGCTGTAGACAGTAGACGAGACTGTATCATCAAAAAGAATAAAAAAATCTTTAATCAAAAATTGTAACAAAGTTAAAAAAAAAAAAAAGTCCAGCAAGCACAATTTTCCCATTAATATGAATTTTCCAGTCGACATAAAATATTGCTTTCAGAATGAAATGCTTCCTTTTTTCTTTTCTTTTTTATTCTTATTTAAGCAATGAGACTATCTCTGTATAATTTGCATTTCAGTGAAGTGCACAGAAGCTTTTTTTTTTCACATTACGCTCTGCCCCGATAAGGATCTTTTTGAAGGATTGTGAAGCTATATATTTGTGTGTTTAACCTGGGCCTTGCTAAATCCGCTCCGCCGTCGTTCCAGCCACACATCAGGCAAAACTCATAAAAATTCACAGCACAATCTCCACTGCACCAAAAAAAAAAATACAAGCGCCTTAGACTAGCAGGAAAACGGCGAGGTAGAAAAAAAAAAAAGAAAAAAGCACTTTGGAGTGAAAGCTAAGATACTCATCACTTTTAAATCTGTACCTTCGACGTCTGATCTGCTACTGTGATAAAGTAGCTAGCTCTCTGACACAGCCGTCAAACATGAGCAAGAAATAAATAAAAAATATGAAACCGTCTGTAAGTGTGTTGTAAGCATGCAAAGGTCCGCTGACCCATGCCTTGGTCTGCAATGCCTGATAGGGGAATCTGCTGCATTTACACAATTTCTCGGCTTATTGGGGGGGAAAAAAATATATATAATGCCCAGATAAGATGAGGCTCAGAAGCATTACTGTCTACCTTCGTGTTTATGTTTTATTTACAGCCTTCTGAACAGTGACCTGTCTTTGGTAGGAAGGAGGATGAAGAGGCTTTGACGGCTCCTAAGGGGAGTGCTGAAAGGAAACAAGGCGGGGTTACAAGTCTTGGGGTGGGGGGGGGGGGCGGCGGACCAGAAGATTGCTGAATTCTAAGCAGATAAAAACGACACAAATGAATGCAGCTCCATAATCGTTAAGGAAAAATAAGCTTTTGATAGCGTACAATGTTGGGGGTACGGTGTTCGCCAAAAGATTTGGATGTACTTAATACAAAATGATGGCAAAATGAACAAACTGTGACCAGGCAGTAGGAAAAGAGAATAGCATTCTATAATATATCACTAAGGGGTTCGCCAGCAGGAGGAAGGAGGTCCTGGTTCCTCTATATAGATCTTTATATCGCTAGAAGGATAACCAGCTGGAGGAAGGAGGTCCTGATTTCTCTATATAGATCTTTTTATGATTTGAGGGTTCCCAAGCTGGAAGAAGGAGGTCCTCATTCCTCTATATAGATCTTTATATCACTAAAGGGGTCCCAAGCTGGAGGAAGGAGGTCCTAATCCCTCTATATAGATCTTTATATCACTAGAGGGGTCCCAAGCTGGAGGAAGGAGGTCCTGATTCCTCTATATAGATCTTTATATCACTAGAGGGGTCGGTCCCAAGCTGGAGGAAGGCGGTCCCGATTCCTCTATATAGGTCTTTATATCACTAGAAGATCACCAGCAGGAGGAAGGAGGTCCTTATTCCTCTATATAGATCTTTAGTTATCACTAGAGGGATCACCAGAAGGAGGAAGGGGTCCCGATTCCTCTATATAGATCTTTTTATGATTGGAGGGTTCCCAAGCTGGAAGAAGGAGGTCCTTATTCCTCTATATAGATCTTTATATCACTAAAGGGGTCCCAAGCTGGAGGAAGGAGGTCCTGATCCCTCTATATAGATCTTTATATCACTAGAGGGGTCCCAAGCTGGAGGAAGGCGGTCCCGATTCCTCTATATAGGTCTTTAAATCACTAGAAGATCACCAGCAGAAGGAAGGAGGTCCTTATTCCTCTATATAGATCTTTAGTTATCACTAGATGGATCACCAGAAGGAGGAAGGGGTCCTGATTCCTCTATATAGATCTTTAGTTATCACTAGAGGGGTCACCAACAGAAGGAATGAGGTTGTGATTCCTCTATATAGATCTTTAGGTATCGCTACAGGGTCACCACCAGGAGAAATAGGTCAAGCTTCCTCTATATACAGTAGATCTTATCACTAGGGGGGATCATCGGCAAGAGAATGGAGATCCCGAATCCTCTATATAGATCTCTATATTACTAGAGGGATCTCCAGCAGGATGAAAGAGGTCCCGATTCCACCATATAGATCTTAGGTTATCACTATCACTAAACTTTGTATCCTATTTTGGAATACATTTCTGTCTAGATGATCAACTGCTGGAGTGCCGCTTCAATCTTAGACCTTCTAAAAAAAATCTTAATGCCCATTCCCTGCAATAGAATGGGTATTGTATTCACCACTCCGGTGGCCCTTGTCCTCTGCCTTCCCTCCATTCCAGGACTGCAGCCTCCATTGAAACTCCCAGGAGAAGGGTGGGACGCATTTGTCCACTGGCATGCCCTATGCCAGTGATGGCGAACCTTGGCACCCCCAGATGTTTTGGAACTATATTTCCCATGATGTTCAACCAGGGCTAGACTGGGACACAAATTTGGCCCTGGACTTCTTTCAGACTGGCTAACTTTGACAGGTCTCTCCCATGGCGGCCCGACAACTACAGCACCCCCCCCCCCCGGCCACCCAAGCCCCCTCTCCCACTTCACTAGCCACTAGCCGTTTTACTTTATTAGAGTAGAGCGGCTGGTACTGGTACTCTTATAGGCAGTACCAGTGGGGAAGCTAGACATTATTTCACCCGGGGCAAGGAATCAGTTTGGTGGCCCCCTAATGGGACAAGGTTAGGCAGAAGTGAGAAACTCCCAAGCCATAGCTGTTGAGTCAGCTGTCTGTCCCCTCCCCCATGCTCCTCTGTCATCCCCCCTGCTCCTCTAGTCCTCCACCTGCTTCTCTGTTCCCCCCCAGATGAGCACTGCGGGGAGGGAGAGGAGGTGAGCACTGCAGGAAGAGAGAGACAGAGGAACGGAGGGGGGCAGCGGTTCGCTGTCACTGAAGCCGGCCCACTGAGCTATTGGCCCACCGCAGTCCCAATGGCCAGTCCATCCCTGTGTTCAACTACACTGCAGAGTGCATGAGCACCATGGGAAATGTAGTTCCAAAACATCTGGGGTGCCAAGGTTAAAGATCACTGTCCTATACAATGCCCAGGGCCAGACCCCTTCGTCAGCCCCAGGGCATTGCATGCTATTTTCTAGGGATCTGAGATATTGACATTTTACTGGAGCTTTTGTATGCACCATTTCAGACCATAAATCAACCAATCTTTATTTTTTAAGACCTTTAACACTATCTGAGAAAGTGGCCCTAGCGGGCAAAGTTGAGCAGGAGAGGCCGAAGGCTTCAAACACCCAATGACAAACTGGTCTACAGAGTGCAATTCATCTTACATCTTGTTACAGCTTAATTTACTTAACAATGTAGCGATCAGAAAGCGGTCATTTGGGCACTTGTAACGTCAGAATAAAATATGGTAAAAGCAGGATTTCCCCTTTAGCCTTCGTACATGGCCAACACATGATATCACTTCCAACCACATCTCCCCACATAAAATATCTGCACACAGAGAGGAATAAATGAAAGATTAGCTCAAGCTGTTAAGGGGCTCCATAATTCCTGGAAATACTGCGAAATACGTTGTAACGGTTCCCCTGGGCTTGGGTGGATGAATCTCTGCACAATACAAAAACTATGCAACAAAAATCAACACCGTTTCCACGCCGTGGATAGAAATCCCATCTAATAGATGCCTGATGATTGCATATTTATGTATTATCTGCATTGTTCAGAGGAGGCAGAGAGAAAAAAGAAAAAAAATTCTGAATGTTACCAACACGGATGATTTTATTCCTCTCAGAAGAGTATGTGTGGGATTACAATTACCGTATATACTCGAGTATAAGCCGAGTTTTTCAGCACATTTTTTTGTGTGCTGAAAATGCCCCCCTCGGCTTATACTCGAGTCACCTTTTTGCGCCTGATCTCCTGGACTTTGAGGGCCCAGTGCCCTGGACCCCAAACTCTTCCTCTATAAGTGTGCAAAGTTTGTTTTTCTGGGGGACCTACGGCCGAGGGGGAACTTATTTTTCAAAGCCGGGTTCCCCTTCCATAGACTCCCATGTTAAATGGTAATTTATCTGATCAATTTGGGGACCCGGTGCCGGCCAATTGTAAATACCCTGGACCCAGGAACTTGGCACACATGTAGTCCTATTTCTCCTCTACAAGTGTGCAAAGTTTGTTGTCTAGGGGATCTACGGCTGGGGAGCACCTATTTTTCAAAGCCAGGTACCCCTTCCATAGACGCCTATGTTAAATGTCAGTCTAGTCATGGACACAGTGAGGCATGGGCACAGTGAGGCATGGGCACAGCGAGGCATGGGCACATGGACACAGTGAGGCAAAGTGAGGCACAGTGAGGCATGCAGATGGACACCCTAGGCTTGTATTCGAGTAAATACGTTTTCCCATTTTTTTTGCGGTAAAATTAGGTGCCTCGGCTTATATTCGGGTCGGCTAATACTCGAGTATATACGGTACACTTTTTTAATCACTGAGATGTTTACCACCCGGTAATAAAATATTCCACATTCTAGTGATCTGATCTGCAGTATTACCAACGTTGTCCATTTGTAGTGTAGATGTAGAACAAGGATTCTCAATCTTCTAGGCCAGGTCCCAGTAAACTCTTCCAAAACCTGCCATACTTCAACAATATAAAATAGTTTATGCTCACCAGATAAAAATATAGAAATAAAAAATTGCTAAAAGGCTTAGGATGGGTCTGGATGGCACTGTAGGGGTGAGGGGAAGATCTGGAGGGGCTTAGGGGACTCTGAAGTAGAAGAGATAGCACTGCAAGGCATGAGGTTTCTCCAGGAGGTGGGAGCTTTGCAAGGGCACTTAGAAAGACTGGAGGGCACTGAAGGGGATAGAAGGCACTGTGGGACACTGTGGGTTGTTGGGGGGCACAATGGGGGGCTGGAGGCTCTGCAGAAAACTGGGGGCAGTGTGGGAGGTTGGGGCACACTATGGGGGCAGAGATTTTTCAGGAAGCCTAGGGGCCTTGTGGAAGGTTGAAGGGCACTATGGGGGGCTGAAGGTTCTGCACAAAGCTGGGGGGGGGGGGTGCGGTCGATTTGGAAGGTTGGGGCACTATACTGGCTGAAGGTTCTCATCCTTATTGACCAAGGCCTAGTAAATTCTTCCAAAACCTTCCATACTTCAATAATATAAAATAGTCTATGCTAATCCGATAAAAATATAGGAATACAAAATATGTGTTAAAATGCTGAAATGCTTAGCATGGGACTGGGTGGCAATGCAGGGGTGAGGGGAAGATCTGGGGGGTCTTAGGAGACTATGCAGTGGAAAAGATAGCAATGCAAGGCACAAGGTTTATCCAGGAGGTGGGAGCTTTGCAAGGGCACTGAGCAAGACTGGAGGGCACTGCAGGGGATAGGAGGCACTGTGGGACACTGTTGGTTGTTGGGGGGCACTAAGGGGGGCTGGAGGCTCTGCAGAAAACTGGGGGGTCTTGTGGGAGGTTGAAGGACACTATGGGAAATTATGGGAGGTTGGCTGCATTAAGGTAGGTGGGTGGCACTGTAAAGGGAGGGGAGACTCTGGAGAAGATTAGGGGACTCTGCAGTAGAAGAGGTAGCACTGCAAGGCATGAGGTTTCTAGAGAGCACTGGGGTCTCTACAGGAGGTGGAAGCTTTGCAAGGGTACTGAGAAAGACTGGAGGGCACTGCAGGGGATAGGAGGCATTGTGGGACACTGCTGGATCGTTGGGGGGCAATGTGGAGGGCCGGAGGCTCTGCAGAAAACTGGGGGCAGTGTGGGAGGTTGGGGCACACTATGGGGGCAGAGATTTTTCAGGAGGCCTAGGGGCCTTGTGGAAGGTTGAAGGGCACTATGGGGGGCTGAAGGTTCTGCACAAAGCTGGGGGGGGGGGGGGCGGTCGATTTGGAAGGTTGGGGCACTATACTGGCTGAAGGTTCTCATCCTTATTGACCAAGGCCTAGTAAATTCTTCCAAAACCTTCCATACTTCAATAATATAAAATAGTCTATGCTAATCCGATAAAAATATAGGAATACAAAATATGTGTTAAAATGCTGAAATGCTTAGCATGGGACTGGGTGGCAATGCAGGGGTGAGGGGAAGATCTGGGGGGTCTTAGGAGACTCTGCAGTGGAAAAGATAGCAATGCAAGGCACAAGGTTTATCCAGGAGGTGGGAGCTTTGCAAGGGCACTGAGAAAGACTGGAGGGCACTGCAGGGGATAGGAGGCACTGTGGGACACTGTTGGTTGTTGGGGGGCACTAAGGGGGGCTGGAGGCTCTGCAGAAAACGGGGGGGTCTTGTGGGAGGTTGAAGGACACTATGGGAAATTATGGGAGGTTGGCTGCATTAAGGTAGCTGGGTGGCACTGTAAAGGGAGGGGAGACTCTGGAGAAGATTAGGGGACTCTGCAGTAGAATAGGTAGCACTGCAAGGCATGAGGTTTCTAGAGAGCACTGGGGTCTCTACAGGAGGTGGAAGCTTTGCAAGGGTACTGAGAAAGACTGGAGGGCACTGCAGGGGATAGGAGGCATTGTGGGACACTGCTGGATCGTTGGGGGGCAATGTGGAGGGCCGGAGGCTCTGCAGCAAACTGGGGTCAGTGTGGGAGGTTGGGGCACACTATGGGAGCAGAGATTTCTAAGGGGGGCTAGGGGTCTAGTGGGAGGTTGAATGGCACTTTGGGAAATTATGGGAGGTTGGCTGCATTAGGGTAGCTGGGAGGCCATGTGGTATATTAGGGGATCTGTAGCTGCCCGGAAGCCCAAGTGGAGGGAGGCTGTTGCCTGAGAGAGGGCCATTGCCTGGTCATTGAGAACCACCCATGTAGAGGGTTTTATGCTGTGAGAATGAAAAGTGAGGTTGGCAGAGGCAACCCTGTAGAAAGGATATACTTAAGCATGTGTGTCTTTGGCTCAGTTTCAGGGCCAAATTCAGTCAAAGATTTGGCCCTTATTCGTCCTTGAACGGGAGAATGGGGACGCACAGGGCACCTTTGTGATCCGCTGCTGGTTCCAGTGTGAACCGAGCCTTAATGTTTGCTATTTGTTGGTTATAAAAAAAAAAAAAACACCATCAACTTGTTCCAAAATGAGTACTGCATTCCATACAGGCCCATGGCAATGCAATACTCGATATGAGAAGAACACATACAAGTCAGAAAAAGGGCAAGTACAGGACAAATGCACCCGTCATTGAATTCTGAAGGATCTCACAAGCTTCTCAGACTGAAGTCCAACTGCTGCCATTGACACAAGCCCAAAGACAGTCCACAAAGGCTATTACTTTGTCTATGAGAGCGCCAGGCCTAAGATCTAAATATTTTATCATGGCCGTTTGCCCATAACAAAAAAAAAACAGAGCTGCCGACAAGTACCCTGGGGGCAGGAACTGCTGGAATGCCTCAAAGCCCATCCACACTATTGCATTGTGGTGGCAACGCACTTTACGTGCATTGGTGGGGTGTAAATGAATGGCACCCCAACGGATGTCAGTTCCAGCACAACTTTGCATCGCAGTGCGCTACCAGGAATGGCGCATGCACCATTATTGCTGCGTTTCGGCACATTGGAAGCCCATTCATTTTGAATGGCCTACCTTAACATATTGCGCATTAGCGTGCGTAAATGGACCCTTAAAGTTATAAAACGTTTGTTATATACGTAAATAGAAGAACATTTTCTCACACAGGACTAAGACACACCTAAACCATGAAGCAGCTAATCCTATTGAAAGTATAAATGGCAGGGCAAAGGTTTCCCCCCCGCATTGTCTTTCTCCGGTCTAATGCAGAAGCGGCATTAACATCCTTCAAACCTGTTGGCAGGTACAGACGGATCAGTTACTTGGCAACTCCCCCACCCCAACCATTCTCTCCCCTCTTCCTCCATTTACTTCAGAGTCACCCAACCAAAGAACTCAACAAGCAAAGGAAAATTATCATTTCCATAAGTAACCCAACAAGGGCGTATTTCATGGTAAATGGGCTGTAAGGTCAGCTGTACCATCTCTTTGTATCACGGGCAGACTTGGTTCAGGTCAAATGCAAATCAATAATGGAGTTCACTTTTTTTTTTTTTTTCTGAGGGGGAAAATGAGACATTTTTTTTTTCTCCTCACTTGAACAACTTTTAAAAAAAAAAAACAAAGAAGAAAAATAACATCCGATGCCATTTAAAGCTGTGGTCATGGCTGATTTGTTTTACTGACGTGATTTATAGCCGTCAGTACAATAACCATTAACTAGGTGTGATCTTAAAAAAAAAAAAGCTATATATATATCTATCTATATATATATATATACATAATCTTTTAAAATTGTATTTCTTTATATTTTTATGTGTATAAAATAAATAAATATATATATATATATATATATATATATATATATATATATATATATATATATATATATATATATATATATATATTTTATTATTTCAGGTACTTACATAGCGCCATCGATTATATATATGTACAGTATATACTGTACATATAAGAATTATTTTGCTGGAGTTATGTCAGTAAAATAACCATGAACTAGATTTTATGTATATAAAATAAATATAAATATATAAATGTTAATATATATATACACACATATATATATATATATATATATATATATATATATATATATATATATATATATATATATATATATATATATATATATATATTATACACATAAAAATATAAATAAATACATTTTAAAAGAGATCTATATATATATATATATATATATATATATATATATATATAGCATTTTTTAATTTTTTTAAAGACTCACTTCAGCAAAATAATTGTGTGTGTGTTAGGCATAATCTTTAAAGAATGTATATATTTTTATTTGTAGAATATATTATATATATATATATATACACACACACACAAGTATATATATATATATATATATAGCTTTTTTTTTAAAGATCACACCTAGTTATTGATTATTGTACTGACGGCTATAAATCACGTCAGCAAAATAATTCATATATATTTACAGTATATAAATATGAATATATATATATATATATATATATATATATATATATATATATATATATTTATATATACACTGTTCATATATTATTATTGCTGACGTGATTTATAACTGTCAGTACAATAATCAATAACTAGGTGTGATCTTTAAAAAAAAGCTATATATATATATTCACTATATTCTCTACAAATAAAAATATATACATTTTTTAAAGATTATACATAACACACACACATATATATATGAATTATTTTGCTGAAGTGAGTTATAGCTGTTAGTACAATAACCATTAACCAGGTGTGCTATAAAAACAAACAAAAAAATTATATATCTATACTTTTTTTATTATAAAAAAAAAATTTCCATTGATTTTTTTGCTCTTGTTGTTTAATCATTTTTTTGCTATTTATAGAAACGGACAGCCTAAGAAAATGTTGTGGATTGCACGATGCGATAGCCTAAGGTCTCTATAAGTGCTTTACAGCAGTTGATAAATATATCTTGTTGTACTGAGATGTCTTGTAAACTGCTTTAAAGGAAGCCTATGGTGTATTTTCAGTGCGTACACAGTGTGAGTTATTACAGAATAATATCCCCCCCATGCTTGCTGTTCCATATTGTGCTTACTGTATATCACTAATGGGATTTGTAGGGGTTCCATCTAGTGGTCATTGGTATGTCTAGTATTGTGTAAAATGGGAATTAGGCCCAAATATTTTTAGGAGAAGGTTTGGAACCATTGTTGGGTTTTAATTTCCATGTCCCCCTGTGAAGATTTCCCCCTTACTTCCTTTAGTGAGTTATAGCTATCAGTACAATAAGAATTAAGTAGGTGTGCTATATAAAAAATAAAAAATATATACTAGGAGATTTCCCCTTACTTCCTGTCCAACGACAGATATAACAAATGATGGATAAACTGTTTTGAAAAAAAAGGTTGTATAATATATACACACAATATATATATTTATATACATATATGTATATATATTTTTTGGGTTTAAAAATGTGTATATTTATATATAATAAAAAAAAAAATATATATATATATATATATATATTTTTTTTTGGCAGTTGGTTCGTGTGTGTATAATATATATATATATATATTATTTTTATTATATATTAATACACATTTTAAAACCAAAAAAAAAAAATATATATATATATACACACATATATGTATATAAATATATACACATATATATATATATATATATTTTGATAGATAGATAGAGATAGATAGATAGATAGATAAATGTAGTATATACAGAGTTTTTAATACGGCAGCTCAGACAGTTCTTATTTCAGACACATATTTATTTATTTATTTTGGCAGTTGGTTTGTGTTCTAATGAAACCTGAACACACATATATATATATATATATATATATATATATACACACATACACAATATATATTTATATACATATATGTATATATATATTTTGTTTTTGTTTAAAAATGTGTATATTAATATATATATTTATTATTATTATTTTTTTATATATTAATATACACATTAAAAAAAAAAAAAAAAATATATATATATATATATATATATATATATATATATATATATATACACATATATATAGATAGATAAATATAGTATATACAGGTTTTTTTTTTAATATGACAACTGTCCTAGATATCCTTATCTGATTGCACATAAAAAAAAACTTTGGAATGGGCAGCTCAGACAGTTCTTACTTCAGACACTTATTATTTTTTTTTGGCAGTTGGTTTGTGTTTTAATGGAACCTGAACATAACTGGCAATTGCAATACATCTAGTGTATTTTTCAACATAATTGGGATTGGGGGGGGGGGGGGGGTGAAACCTCATTTGAAATGCATGTTGGACGCAGGCACTGTAATTAGTTTCCATATAATGTGCACTCATTACGGAGAGGTTCATTTCGGCGCTGCATTGTTCTGCTGTTGGAGCAATTGGGGGTTTATTGTTTTTCACTCCGCTGGAGAGTCTAAAAGACTTGTGGGCTTCCAGTCATGTAAAAAAAAAAACGGTTGTTTCATTCCGCCAGCGCTGGAATAAAAAAAAAAAATCCGCGTTCATAGTTATTTGATTTGTAAATATAATGTCAGCTTCAATCCACGACACCATGCATTTAATTTTTAAAATGGAAACTGACAATTAATTCCGAGGAATGGAGCAGGGGTGACGCATTACCCAACAACCGGCGCAGAGAGACAAATTGCTAGCTATTTTTCACTGATTTGCATTGTTTTTTCTAAAAATAAAAAAAAATAAAAAAAAATGGAATATATACTCAGCGGACTTGCTAATTTACTTTGTGAAAAAGCTACTTTGGTGTAATTTAAGGTACAATAAGCCAATATACTCTAATTAATGTTTTAAGAGAAGCAGTCATAATTTCCATGATGTCAGGACAGTCTGTATTTTAAGTGCACTTACTGCTAACACTTTTATATTTATTTATTTATATTTATTCATTTATTTATTTATTATTTTAGATGCTAACCCTGGTTGGTTTATTTTTTTTTATCTAAGTACTTACTGCGAAAACTTTTCTTTATATTTATTTATTTATTATAATTTAATATTATCCTACAAATAACACCAACAATGAGGCCCAATGACACCAATCATGGGTCACAGTTCCTCCCAATCACACCAACAATGGGATCCAAAGATACCAATATGATGGAGCACAATTCCTCCCAATGACACCAACAATGGGGTCCAATGCCACCAATGATGGGTCACAGTTCCTCCCAATAACACCAACAATGGTCTCCAATGAGATCAATGATGGGTCACAGTTCCTCCCAATGAGATCAATGATGAGTCACAGATCCTCCCAATGACACCAATAATAGGTCACAGCTCCTCCCAATGACGCCAATGATGGGTCACAGATCCTCCCAATGACACCAATGATGGGTCACAGATCCTCCCAATGACGCCAATGATGGGTCACAGATCCTCCCAATGACACCAATGATGGGTCACAGATCCTCCCAATGACGCCAATGATGGGTCACAGATCCTCCCATTAACACCAATAATAGGTCACAGCTCCTCCCAATGACGCCAATGATGGGTCACAGATCCTCCCAATGACACCAATGATGGGTCACAGATCCTCCCAATGACGCCAATGATGGGTCACAGATCCTCCCAATGACACCAATGATGGGTCACAGATCCTCCCAATGACACCAATGATGGGTCACAGATCCTCCCAATGACACCAATAATGGGTCACAGATCCTCCCAATGACACCAATGATGGGTCACAGACCTTCCCAATGACACCAATGATGGGACACAGTTCCTCCCAATGACACCAACAATGGGGCCCAACGGCACCAACGATGGGACACAATTTCTCCAAATGACACAATCTGTAATTCATTCTGCAATCATCCAAGGACTATTCTGCAGCTCCCTGATTACTCTTACTAATTGCTCGCCTTTTCAAATGATACTTTTTTAACAACCTAATCTGCAACTTTTTACCTAAATTCATTATTTTCCTTTTCTTTAAGTGCCAAATAGTTTAAAAAAAAACAACAAACAAACAAAAAAAGTTATCCCAGAAAATCCGAAACATTACAGAGTTTTGATTTCCTTTTCTCATTACGACAGAAAAAAAAAATTCTCATTCTAAACAAATTAAAAGTAAATTGACTGCCCGGGGTGGAAACTCTTTTTCAAATATCTTTGTTCTGCGCTGGAAATCTTTCCGAAAAAACATGAAGGGATGAGGGAGGGGTGAACGGGACACGGCGAGAACATTAAAAATCCGTCTTTGTAAATACGAAAGAGACAAAAAAAAATTAAAATTAAAAAATTAAATAAATAATAATAAAAAAAAGACAAAACTCAACAGGAAGGCAGAGAATGCAAATGTTGTCACCGGGGTGCGCGGCTAACATTTGTCATGGAATTCATGAATAGTAAGCAGTGCGACTGGGGGTATCAAACATCCGATTTGCGTGTTCGGAAGCCGCGTGTGCGACGGAAGAGGCGCTCGGCTCCGCGCTCTCTTTATTAACCACTTCAGACCCGGACCATTATGCAGGTTAGGGACCTTGCCCCTTTTTGTGATTCGGCACTGCGTCGCTTTAACGGACAATTGCGCGGTCGTGCGACGTGGCTCCCAAACAAAATTGGCGTCTTTTTGGATTTCTTTTGGTGGTATTTGATCACCTCTGCGGTTTTTATTTTTTGCGCTATAAACAAAAATAAAGCGTCAATTTTGAAAAAATATCAATATTTTTTTACTTTTTGCTAGAATAAATATCCCCCAAAAAAATATATAAAAACGTACTTTTTTCCTCAGTTTAGGCCGATACGTATTCTTCTACATATTGTTGGTAAAGAAAATATCGCAATAAGCGTTTATCGATTGGTTTGCGCAAAATGTATAGCGTTTACAAAATAGGGGATAGTTTTATGGCGTTTTTATTAATCATTTTTGTTACTACTAATGGCGACGATTAGTGATTTTTTTCATGACTGCGACATTATGGCGGACACATCGGACACTTTTGACACATTTTTGGGACCAGTGTCATTTTCACAGCGAAAAGTGCTATAAAAATGCACTGATTACTGTGAAAATGACAATTGCGGTTTAGGAGTTAACTACTAGGGGGCGCTGTAGGGGTTACGTGTGACCTCATGTGTGTTTCTAACTGTAGGGGGGCAGGGCTGTACGTGTGACGTCAGTGATCGTCTTTCCCTATATCAGGGAACAGACGATCAGTGACACTGCCACAGTGAAGAACGGGGAAGGTGTATTTACACTCAACTCTCCCTGTTCTTTAGCTACTGTGACCGAACGCGGGACTCCAGCGGCAATCGGGTCCGCGGGTCTCGCGGTCACGGAGCGTCGGACCGGGTCGTGCGCACGTATATCGGCGTTAGGTGGTCCTTAAGTGGTTAAATCGATGCGCACTGCGAGATATGCCAATGTTGTCCTTTTCACGTGGCTTATTATAATTAAAAATGAGCACGGGGATAGAGAGAGAGAGAGAGAGAGAAAAAATTCATTTGTTTCCTTGTGTTCAAAGTGTCTGATATATGCAGCGTGTGTGTTGGGGGGGGGGGGGATTTTTAATTAAATTACATGAAAAGGGGAGAAATAGATTAGGAACACAACAAGAAACAAAACAGAAAATGAAAAGAAAAATAAATAAAATAAATCAGTGAAGATTGAATGGCAATGGTAGAAAGGATCATAAAATGACATGGCGAGAGCCGGTGACATAAACCTCATGTGACCTTTCAGCACCAATCGGGGGCCTGGGATGCACAATGGGAAATGTATACACAGGCAAGGGTCCAGAGCAATCAGTGGGCGAGGATTGTCCATTCTTAGATCGGATATACCTTGGGGAGATCGGCATTGGAAGGGAATGACTTTCATTTCAGGCAGGTTTATGTTGTACATAGATAGTCAATTGGATTGGAAGATATGAAACAGATAGATAATATTTGAAAAAAAAAATAGATAGAGAGAGAGAGAGAGAGAGGAAGGAAAAAGAGTGGAGCGTAGAAAGAAAGGAATGAAGGGAGGGCAGAAGGAAAAGAAAGAAAGAAAAGAAGGAAAAGAAAGGAAGGAAGGAAGGAAAGGAAAGGAAAGGAAGGAAGGAAAGGGAAGGAAAGGGAAGGAAAGGGAAGGGAAGGGAAGGGAAGGGAAGGGAAGGAAGGAAGGAAGGAAAGGAAGGAAAGGAAGGAAAGAAAGAAAGAAAGAAAGAAAGAAGGAAAGAAAGGAAAGAAGGAAAGAAAGGAAAGAAGGAAAGAAAGAAAGAAAGAAAGAAAGAAAGAAAGAAAGAAAGAAAGAAAGAAAGAAAGAAAGAAAGAAAGAAAGAAAGAAAGAAAGAAAGAAAGAAAGAAAGAAAAGAAAGAAAGAAAATGGGATGAAGGAAGCAAGGGAGGAGAGGAAAAAAGAAAAGAAAGAAAGAAAAAAAGAAAGAAAGATGGAGGGATGGAGGAAGGAAGGAATAAGAGAGGAGAGGAGAAAATAAAATAAAGAGAAAAAAGAAAGAGGAAGGAAAGAAGGAAGGAAGGAAAAAGAAAGGGGGCAATAAAGAAGAGAAGGAAGGAAGGGGAGAGAAAGAAAGAAAAAAGAAAGGAGGGAAAGAAGGAAGGAGAAAAAAAAGAAATTAGTAAGGAAAGAAGATGAGAAATGAAAGAAAGAAAGAAAGAAAGAAAGAAAGAAAGAAAGAAAGAAGGGGATAAAGAAAGAAAAAGGAAAGAAAGAAAGAAAAAAAGGAAGGAAGGGAAGAAAAAGAAAAAAGAAAGAAGGAAATAAAGAAAAGAAAGAAGGAAAGGAAGAAAGAAAGAAAAAAAGAAAGAAAGAAGGAAAGGCAGATGAAGGGAGGGACTACACCCGGATCTATGTTCTCCCAGTGTACGGATCAGGACAGGTCAGTACGATGGATTTGTCTCTCAGATAATATTTTCTGTTTATTCTATCAGTACTGTATATTTCCGTCATATTTCTTCCCTTCTGCAAGTCATCCTAATGCAGAGTCGCCCCCCCCCCCCCCCCCCCCCAGCGATCCATCAATCAGACTTTTGAAGCATCAGCGCAAAGTTTTAGCTGCTCTTGCCCGGACAGTCTGCCGCTGGACCCAGGAGCCTGAGCTTTCTATATACCATCAGCGGAAGTGTCCTCCTGGCATTGGGCACTAATCATTTATGGGCCGCGGTGCCAGTAAACAGCCAGACAAGTACAACCGGCTTGATTTACGCAGCAGCTACCGGGCCAGACATTGATATCTTCATCTGGTCAATAGAGCTTCTGCACAATGTTTTTTTTTTTTAACATTTTATTCCTCCAATAACATTAAGCAGGCCTTTAGATGTAAGATGGCAGCTGAAGTTTTGCTTAGTGTTGGGTTTAGTTTTTTTTTTTGCTTTGTGCGGTTGAATTTAAAGAGACCCTGTCACCTTCCCTATTCACTAGGGTGACCACATTTCCAAACTACCATTCAGGGACACCCTCCCTTCCCAAAAATCAGCTTGTGCTGTAACGAATCACAGCGCAGTGATTGGACACAAGAGGCGGGATTTATGATTTCTCCAATCACAAGCAGGGGGCTGGGATTGTGCTCCTCCAGGCATTCCCGGCCAGGACAAGTAGTGCCAGTGAGTAAAGTGGTGATGTGGCCCTTTTTTGGGGGCATTCGTTTTGCCCGGGGGGGGGGGGGTGGCTGTGTCAGTTTCATCCCGGGACACTGTATTGTCCTGGAATAAAGGTGCCTGGGACAGACCTGCAAAATGCGGGACTATCCCAGGCAATCCGGGACACGTGGTCACCCTACTACTCGCGTGTCCCAATAACATGCCTCCACTATAGTAGGCATTCATTCTCAGCGTGTCATATATATATCTGTAAAATATATTTTCTATTTTTTTCTTTGCTATGTAATAATTATTATTTATGTACTTATATAGCGCCGTCAATAATATATAATCAATGTGATATCGCATTACATTTAATGTATAAATATAAGATTTCTCACAATTATTGTTTCTTTTTTAGTATTTAAAAGCTCATTGCAACACTGTCAAAATGTTGACTTCTCCTCCTGAGGAAGCTCTTCGAGCGAAACATGTAGGGTAAGAAGTGGTTGCACGTGGCTTACAGAGAGTATGATTTTTCTGAACTATGTAATGTTGTTTTAAAAAAACTATTAAAATGTATATATTTTTTATATTCTGTTTAAATATTATTTCGGTACCTTTAAAGTCCCATCAGCCTCTTTAACCACTTAAGGACCGCCACACGCCGATACACGTCTGCAGAATGGCAAGGCTGGGCACAGGGACGTATATATACGTCCCCTTTAAGAGCCCAGCCGCGGGTCGCGAGTGCGGCAGGCCGAAGCTCAGTGACTGCGCCCGCTGGACCCGATCGCCGTGGGTGTCCCACGATCGGGTCACAGAAGCTGAAGAACAGGGAGAGGTGAGTGTAAACACACCTTCCCCGTTCTTCTGTGTGGCAATGTCAGTGATCGTTTGTTACCTGATATAGGGAACGACGATCAGTGACGTCACACGTCCAGCCCCGCCCCCCTACAGTTAGAAACACATATGAGGTCACACTTAACACTTTAGCGCCCCCTAGTGGTTAACCCCTTCACTGCAATTGTAATTTTCACAGTAATCAGCGCATTTTTTATAGCACTTTTTGCTGTGAAAATGACAATGGTCCCAAAAATGTGTCAGAAAGTGTCCGATGTGTCCGCCATAATGTCACAGTCACGAAAAAAATTAGTAGTATAAAAAAAAAAAGATTAATAAAAATGCCATAAAACTATCCCCTATTTTGTAAACGCTATCAATTTTGCGCAAACCAATCGATACACGCTTATTGCGATTTTTTTTACCAAAAATAGCTAGAAGAATACGTATCGGGCTAAACTGAGGAGAAAAAAAATGTTTTTTTATATTTTTTTGGGGGAATATTTATTATAGCAAAAAGTAAAAAAATATTGCATTTTTTTTTCAAAATTGTCGCTCTATTTTTGTTTATAGAGCAAAAAATAAAAACCGCAGAGGTGATCAAACACCACCAAAAGAAAGCTCTATTTGTGGGAAAAAAAGGACGCTGATTTTGTTTGGGAGCCACGTCGCACGACCGCGCAATTGTCAGTCAAAGCGACGCAGTGCCGAATCGCAAAAAGGGGCAAGGTCCTTAACCTGCATATTGGTCCGGGGCTTAAGTGGTTAAAAAAATGCCTCCGCTATACTTTTTTTTTTTTTCTATTCTTTTTCTATATCTCTGTAAATAACCCATGCCTCTGCACCAGATAGGGATTTACTTGCAATTGTTTTGAAGTCGAGATACCCTGGAGGTAAGGTTTCTCCGGTGCACACAGACCCGATAATGAAAGTGCGCAAAGGGTGCCGAAGAAAGAGACGTGACTCAACTACCAGGAGATAATGGGATCTCCGGGGACGCGGCAGATAGGACTGGACATGCCGGTGATAAATGGTGTTAATTTTAGTTGGACTCTCAAGGTAACGAAACTGTCACGGCTTTGATTAGACTGAGCGCCGTATAAACATAATAAAAAAATAATAATTAATAGGATGAAACAACAACACAATCTGAACAACAAAATAAAAATTAATTTTTTTTTATAAAAACAAAAAAACAATAAACTGGTATCTGCAAAGCTTGAGGTTTTAACATTTGAATTCCTTATCTGATTCTGTATGGCTTCTCCCATTCTGATCTTGTGTGGGTGTGGCTTAAAGGAACGTTCCTAAAATGTATCATTTCAATGTATTCTTTGCTGGCTGACTGTATTAAGCATCCTGGTCGTTCGCCTTCCCTGCTATCTAGCTGTCTCCAACTTTATGTGCGGAACAGTGGAGTAAGAAGAACCTCTGCCAGTCCCTGGGCCCTTCCGTCAGTCACAGGGCCCTTACTACTGGTCCCGGGGCACTTCCCGTCAGACACAGGGCCCTTCCCGTCAGACACAGGGCCCTTACTTCTGGTCCTGGGGTCCTTCCCTCTGATTGCAAGACACTTTACTCCCGCTGCAGGACCGTTAAATGCTAAAAACAATGAAGGGCCCCCTCCTGACCACCGGGGCATGTCAGTCCCAGGGCCCTTCCCACTGGTCCTTTACTTCCATTGCAGGGCACTTTAATGGTCCCGCAGCAGGACCCTTTAACATGTTGTGCAGCGGCCCCCTTGCTGCCATCTTGGGCCCCCCATGGCGGCGGAATGACAGGGTCTGGTTGAAAGTGCGACATTTACGACCTTGGTAGAACCACATGGATTGTAAAAGGCCCGTTCTCACCATTTACACACCGGGGAGGGATGGGCTTCCTTCTGTTAGACGTGCACACTAATTGTTAATGGCTAGCAAAATGCTTGGGGGTCTGCCGCAGCCACCAAGCCACATGGTACCGCAGTACCATGTGTGGGGCTATTTTAAAAGTATTGATTATCTTCTTTACAATGGCACCTGAAAGTGGGTGGGATGTACTAGCCTTCAAGTGAACATGTTTTCCCTAATCCCTATGGACAAGCGTAATAATTTGAGAGACTTTGACAAGGGCCAAATTGTAACGACTGGGTCAGAGAAACTTCAAAACTGCAGCTCTTGTGGGATATTCCCGGCCTGAAGTAGTCAGAACCGACCGAAACTTGTCCACGAAACAAAAACCAGCAAACCAGAGAGCAGTTCGTGGGCGGCCAAGTCTCACTGATGGGCATGGGGAGTGAAGGCACATTGGTAGAGGTGGGGAGCGAATGCTGATTGATGAAGGTGGGGAGTAAAAGCTAATTGATGGAATGGACATGGGGAATGCAGGCTCATTGATGGACATGGGGAGTGAAGACTCATTGATGGAGGTGGGTGGGGGAAGGCTCATTGATGGAGGTGAGAAGTGAAGGTTTATTGATGGAGGTGGGGACGGAAGGCTCATTGATGGACATGGTGAATGTAGTCTTATTGATGGACATGGGGGTGAATACTCATTGATGGACAGGGGAATTGATGGCTCATTGATGGACAGGGGAATTGAAGGCTCATTGATGGACATGGAGAGTGAAGGCTCGTTGATAGAGGTGGGGTATCAAGGCTCGTTGATGGAGGTGGGGAGTGAAGGCTCATTGATGGAGATGGAGAGCGAAGGCTCATTGATGGAGATGGAGAGCGAAGGCTCATTGATGGAGATGGAGAGCGAAGGCTCATTGATGGAGATGGAGAGCGAAGGCTCATTGATGGAGATAGGGAGCGAAGGCTCATTGATGGAGGTAGGGAGCGAAGGCTCTTTGATGGAGGTGGGGAGGGAAGGCTCATTGATGGAGGTGGGGAGGGAAGGCTCATTGATGGAGGTGGGGAGGGAAGGCTCATTGATGGAGGTGGGGAGCGAAGGCTCATTGATGGAGATGGAGAGCGAAGGCTCATTGATGGAGATGGAGAGCGAAGGCTCATTGATGGAGATGGAGAGCGAAGGCTCATTGATGGAGATGGAGAGCGAAGGCTCATTGATGGAGATGGAGAGCGAAGGCTCATTGATGGAGGTGGAGAGCGAAGGCTCATTGATGGAGATGGAGAGCGAAGGCTCATTGATGGAGATGGAGAGCGAAGGCTCATTGATGGAGATGGAGAGCGAAGGCTCATTGATGGAGGTAGGGAGGGAAGGCTCTTTGATGGAGGTGGGGAGTGAAGGCTCTTTGATGGAGGTGGGGAGTGAAGGCTCATTGATGGAGGTGGGAGTGAAGGCTCATTGATGGAGGTGGGAGTGAAGGCTCATTGATGGAGGTGGGAGTGAAGGCTCATTGATGGAGGTGGGAGTGAAGGCTCATTGATGGAGGTGGGGAGTAAAGGCTCATTGATTGAGGTGGGGAGTAAAGGCTCATTGATTGAGGTGGGGAGTAAAGGCTCATTGATGGAGGTGGGAGTGAAGGCTCATTGATGGAGGTGAGCTAAGGCAGGTCCGTGTAGTCTGATCCAATAGAAGTGCCACTGGAGCTCAAATTGTTAAAAAAGTGAATGCTGGTTCTGATAGAAAGTATGAATGAAAATATGCATTGAGGTGAATTTGCATCTCATTTAAACTGAACCAGCTGTTTTAATGCCACGCACGCATGTGGTACCACTGTGAATGGGCCCCATTTTTTTTTCAGTTGTGTTCTTTTATCTAGTTGTGTATTCCAGGTGAAAACATTCCCGCTCTACCTCTGCGGCATCAGAAGAGTTAAAGATTTCTACAACAGATTAGAACGGACCGGAAAGCCGCGGAGATTGTATTAAACAAGCGCGGCTTAAAAATGCAATCTAGGCAGAGGCAGCGCACTTCCCATGAAAAGAATGAGCCGTGTTTTCTCTTCCCATAATCCACGGAAATATGAACCATTTGCAGAAATCCCGAGTTCTCTGTGTATTTAATTATGGGAAACATGACTTGCTCAGATCAGGGCGGGAGGCGGGGGGTTACATCCCGGCCAGGAGATTTCTGGATTTAATGACGCTGCCCAGTGGCTGCACTCCTCCTGACCTCTTCCAAAATGCTGACAACTGCAGATAGAAATGTACGGCGCGCATCTTCTCTGTGTGACTCTTCATACAACACAGGTCTGTACACCTCCTGTGAAGGGTTCCCATCATCCCTGTGCCGAGCTCCTGGGTCTTCACACCTGCCTTGCCCATTATGAGGGGTTCCCACCATCCCTGAGTGAAGCTTTCAGCTCTGTACACCTGTTGTGACCATTATGAGGGTTCCCACCGCCACTGTGCTGAGTTCCAGGGTCTGTACACCGGCTGTGCCCATTATGAGGGGTTCCCACCGCCACTGTGCTGAGTTCCAGGGTCTGTACACCGGCTGTGCCCATTATGAGTGGTTCCCACCATCCCTGTGCCGAGTTTCTGGGTCTGTACATCTGCTGTGCCCATTATTACGGGTTCACACCATCCCTGTGCTGAGTTCCCAGGTCTGTGCACCTGCTGTGCCAATTATGAGGGGTTCCCATCATCCCTGTGCTAAGGTTTTGGGTCTTCACACCTGCCTTGCCCATTATGAGGGGGTTCCCACCATCCCTGTGTGGAGGTCTCAGCTCTGTACACCTGCTGTGCCCATTATGAGGGGTTCCCACCATCCCTGTGGTAAGTTTCCAATTCTGTACACCCTCTGTGCCCATTATGAGGGTTTCCCACCATCTCTGTGCTGAGTCCCCGGGTCTTCACACCTGCCGTGCCCAATATGAGGGGTTCCCACCATCCCTGTGCTGAGTTCCTGGGTCTGTACTCTATCTCTCTATATCAAGGGGTTTCTCTTGGCCTATATATATATATATATATATATATATATATATATATATATATATATATATAAACCAGCAATATCACAGGTCTACAATAAACACGGCACATTCTTCTCTGTGAATAAAGCCTCATCCATAGAATCTGTATCCCCCTAAGAAGATCATATTATAGATATTACACAAACATCTTCAGGCAAACCGGCCCGCCACCGATGATGGAAGCGGAGAAGACAAGCGGGAGCTTCAAGGTTAGAGGCGGAAGGGAAGAGAAGTCGGCAGATGATCTGAGGACTCCGCTGTAGATCCGGCTCTAAGTTGAGGGAAATGATAAGTGACAGAGGAGCTCAGAGGACACATTAAAATGCCGAGGAGCAGAAGACACAAATATGAATCCCACATTCCATACATCTCCGAATGTATAGATTCCGACATCGAGACATTAACAAAGATTATCTCTGGGCTATTAGATACTTAGAACGTTTACTATGTGCTCATCCTGGAAGACTTTACCTCCTACAGTCTTTCCTTGTGTGGGCATTCCACCTCTATCTATCTGTCTATCTATCTATCTATCTAGCCAGGCCCGTCGATACAGGACAGGCAAGACAAACAATTGCTTGGGGCCCCCGAGCTGGCCTGGGGCCCCCAACTTCCCCTTCCCAGGCTGTAGCTTGGCCGAGCTTCTCTTCCTGCCTCCTGCAGTCCTGTCAGTTTGGCCAGGTATCGCGCGTGGTACAGGAGGATTCGGTTTCCTGTTCCCGGCCGGACTGACAGGAAGTACACACTGAGTGCTCACTTTCTTTCAGTCTGGCCGGGAACACAGGAAACAAAATCTTCTGTACCGCACGGTACCCGGCCCGGGCACTTTCTGATAGGGGACTGGGGACCTATAATGATATTACACCGGACTGACAGGAGGAAGAGGAGCTCCTATCTATCTAATCTATCTATCCAATGTATCTGTCTATTTCTGCCTATATTTCTGTTTTATCTATTTATCTATCCAACTATCCATCTATTTATTTATTAATATTATCTATATCTATCTACCTATCTACCTACCTACCTACGTATCTGTATAGGTTGATTGAACCATATCTGTAATCTTAATAATATAGAAATACAGAGTGACATAAGCAGTAAATAGACTGATTCAATAAAAATATTGTAAAATCCGGAACTGTCTAATGTAAAAGAAGAAGTAAAGGGACATGGGATATTTGTACACAGTGTTCTCCATAGAGGTGTAAAACATTGTTATGTAATGCTTACAGACCTCCCTGAGACATCCCATGCCAACCGTTATCTATGAGATCTCGGTCCATATTCGGGTGTTATACAGAAAATCACAAAGAACAAGATATTCCACCCTCTAATAATTTCTGTGCATGTACCAAACCACAAATGAAATAAATGCGTGTCAAGCGACTTCCAGAACAAAAGACAATCTCCCAGCTGGAGTCTTTTGTCTTTTCCTTAATATGGTTATAAAACCCGAGCTTCTCATTTGCAAATTCTTGGATGTGTTGAATATGCTAAACTGATCATCCATGATGTAATTATAAGAATAATCTGCATGTTATAACACCTTTATTTCCTCCAAGGAGTCGAGTCTGATTTACAATCTGAACTCTGCAGTTGAGTTTTCGGGAACTATGTACAGGAGACGAATGAAGTGAAGAGACTTCAGTAATGAACTGCGGATATGCTAAGAGGTGTACTTACAGTTTGTTTGCCAATAACTTTAATCTATTGGCTTACACTATCATCAGGTTTTCCTAAATGTCCTCACTTGGTTTGGTGGCCTCCATCTGTAATTTTAACTACGGCTTTTTCTATTGACCTGGGAGAAGAGTCTACTCAGTCTACCCAGGATGTCTCCAGGTTCTTCTGGAGATGTCCAGTAGTCTGCCATGGTCAGTAGGTGTGGCATGGATGGGTTAATTGTGTGCAACCATACTATATATCCAATGGGATGCTGGCATAATGGTCAAATAGGTCCACTTACTGGTGTCAAGTGTGCAGTGTGTGTCCAGGATATTCTGGAGATGTCCATTAGCCTGCCATGTTCTGTAGGGGTGCCAATGAGGAGTTTATTGTAAGCAGAAAACCTTTGTCTACCAATCAGATGCTAGCAAAGCAGTTAAATGGGCCTGCTCACTGGTGCCAAATGTGTACAGTATCTGGGACCTTCTGAAGATGTCTACTATCAAGCCATGGTTGTGCCATGGAGGAGTTTATTGAATACCGTCAACCATTTTCTACCAATCAAATGCTAGCAAAGCGGTTAAATGGGCATGCTCACTGGTGCCAAGTGTGTACAGTCTCTGGGACCTTCTGAAGATGTCTACTAGAAAGCCATGGAGGAGTTTATTGAATGCCGTCAACCTTTTTCTACCAATCAGATGCTAGCAAATCAGGTAAATGGGCCTGCTCACTGGTGCCAAGTGTGTACAGTCTCCAGGATCTTCTGAAGATATCTACTAGCAAGCTATGTTTGTGCCATGAAGGAGTTTACCGAATGCTGTCAAGCTTTTTCTACCAATCAGATGCTGGAGGAGACATAGAATGGGCCTGTTAACATGTCTCAAGTATGCAATGTGTGTTGGAGGACTAATGCCACGTACACACGATCGGATTTTCCTTGGATGGTTTTTCCGGCTGAATTCCGCTCAAGCTTTTAGTATTTGCCCTCTAGGCCCAAATTTCATAGTCCAATGAGCTGACGGACAATCACCTTATCCCCTTAGCCATAGTGTTAATCAGGCTCTGGATTTGAGGTAAAAATGGTGAACCCTGAGCCCAAGTCACATTTACGGCTAACAAAGGAAAAAACTGCCTTTGAGGATGATGAGTGGTGGAGGATCAGTGAATCTAAAAGTGCTCTGGGCACTTCCAGGACTATGGCTGTCAGATTCTGGCCACTGGAGGCCAAGAATATAATAAAATTAAGTACTGTCAAGTATAAAAAAAATTGTAATCTGTGCAAAGAAGATATCAGGGGTCTAATAGAACCCTGATGTCTCCAAAGAGAGGTCATATCCTTTAAAAAAAACAAAATTTTAAGGCTATACAAGGACATAAAAAGCACATGAACACACCTAGGACATTCATAAGTAAACAGTAATCAGGCAACCCATATTTGGGTATCAGGTTTGAAGAAAAGTTGTGCTAATATCTTGCAAAATAATACAAATAAATGTGCAACGACCAACGTGTTATCCTTACAGGTTCTCAGTTTTTAGAAAAGATATCATGTTTTGGGAGTTTAAGTAATTTTCAGGCCTAAAAATGTGCATTTTAACAAGCAATGCATTTTAAATGCTTATTTTACATTCTACTTTTTTTTCCCCCGTTTCCCAGGGAGAAACACTAAGGAAGTTAATGCCAAGCTCATATGAACTAAAAAAAAAAAAAAAAAAAAATGTAACAAGTAGCAGTTTTTAACTTTCTGTAATAGTAGTATAAAAATAAAAAAAATAAAAAAACTGCCAAGCAAGGACTTCGGAGAAAGTATTTTGATGAGCGGAATATGTGGGCGATACCGGAGTCTTCTGAGAACACCTAACTTAACGTTACTGTAAACACCGGGAATGAGTTTTTCTCTCTCCTATCTAATTAAACAGGTGCGCCCACCCACAGTACATCTCCACATACAAAAATACATCCAGTCTGGCTTCTGAAGTCACCAAACACTGTGCAGAATTATCACACAACTAATTCAATTTAGGCAAAGGAAAAAAAACTAAGCCTCAGTAGAGCATTGCGAAGACGAACAACGAGGAGCAATGGGCAGTAAGCCATTGCAACCTATTGGATTGATGTAGAGCGGCCCTTCTCAACCTTTCATGACTAAGCCTATCTGGTGTTTACAAGTTAAAATTCGTATTTTTCGCTAGAAAATTACCAAAACATTTCCAAACATTATATATAGATTAGCAGAGAATCTAGAGAATAAAATGGCGATTGTTGCAATTGTTTATGTCACACCGGTGTTTTAAACACAACTTCTTGGGAAAAAGACACTGTCATGAATGTTAAAAAAATGAAAAAGAAAAGTTAGCTCAATTTTTTTTTGTATGATGTGAAAGATGAAGTTACGCCGAGTAAATAGATACCAAACATGTCATGTTTTATTATTGCATGCACTCGTGGAATGGGGACAAGCTACGGTACCTAAAAATCTCCATAGGCGACGCTTTCATTTTTTTTTTTTACGGTTACCAGTTTAGAGTTACAGAGGAGGTCTAGGGCTAGAATTATTGCTTTCGCTCTGGCGTTCGCGGCAATACCTCACATGTGTGATTTGAAAACCGTTTACATATGTATATGTACACATAGGTACTCTTTATGGAGGGATCGGGGGTCTAAAAGACCCCCGATCCCTCCTTTGCGCTTCAAAGTATTCAGATGGCCGAAAACGGCGATTCTAAATACTGTGTATTTTTTTTAAACTGGCGCCATTGGCAGCCGAGTAACCCAGAAGTTGCTTCCGTGTTTACACTGAAGAGACTGGATCAAGAGCTCGCCAGTTCAAGCTGAGCCGCACAAATCCCCCACCCAAAGACACTCCGTCACAAAATCATTTTCAGGTTTCAAGGAAACCCTAGGATTAGTCCATCGGGGGTCATTGGGAAAATGTGCCTTACATTGGTGGTGGTAGGTGGTAAGAATGCCACATTTTACAGGAGTGGCAAGCATAACAACTTTTGCAGTAATGCCGCTGGCTCTGCCAGGTTGGGTTGGACCTTAAACCATGCAGGTACCATCAGAGGGGAGGACAGTTACCTACAGCTCAAGGAACCCCTAGGCACCCCTGGAAGAACCCTAGGGTTCCATGGAACCATGATTGAGAAAAGCCGATGTAGAGTAAATTTAGAACCTGAAAATGTGATCCATGAAACTATGATTGAGAAAAGCCGATGTAGAGTAAATTTAGAACCTCAAAATGTGATCTTCCATTCACTACTATAGCTTACTAAGCTGTACATTGGAATCATGGTGGTTGATTAATGGTTAACACTTTTCTATTGAGTAAACAAAAGATTAAAGAGACAAGAGGTCACAAGCCTCAGGACTTTAGAGGTGTTGGATATAGGAATAGAAAGTCACTTATGCCTCGTACACACGGTCGGACTTTTGACCGTGCAAAAGTCCTCCGTGAGTCCATCGGAAAGAAAGAGAACAAGTTCTCTAAGGTCCGTTCCATCGGACTTCCGACAAAAAAAGTCAGATGGAGGCTACACATGGCCAGACTTTCCGAGAAAAAAAAACCCTCTGACTTTTTTTCTCGGAAAGTCCGGCCCTGTGTACGAGGCATTATACAACATATAAAATTAAGGCATTTTATTACAAAAGTAAAAAAACATGAGAACAGTTTTACATTCATATCAGAAAATCACTTGTTCCGTTGAAGCATATTGAACAGACACTACCACTCTCAACAAGTTTCGCACGGCAGAGCTTCCTCAGGAGATTACCGTGTGGAGTTTTTTTTTTATGCTATAGACAACAAAAGGTAAAATCAATGCTCATGTTGGTTTTTATCCTCTATTGAGGTTCTGGGATCGATTGCTACATGGGGGGTTCCTTACAAGAACATTTCCAAGTTTGATCTGACCAAACAAATTTGAATTTTCAACCCTGAAGTCTTCAAAAAAAAAAACTACAACTTCTACTGAAACAAAAACCATAGTTGATGTGACATAGGAAGGTTATATATGCACATTGCTCTCTTACTTTCCGAAACAAGCTGCAAGCACTGTACATTTCCATTCTCCTTTTCAACTATTCCTACAACAGATGAAGCCCCGAGGCCAATATTATAAAGCCCTCATCTAGTGAACCAAGACATTTCCTAAAGTGCAAAGCTGATCCAGGGCTTCCACAACAACATCAATCACCTACACAACTGTATGTTGTTTTCATTTTAAGTTTTCATTCTAAACAATCTAAAGTTTCATAAATCTTTAAAGATGAACTTAACTAAGCAGTACTCTCAAATCTCTTTACGACTGGCTGTGTAGCATAAGCTCAATAAAATGTAACCCAACAAACTTCTTTTCAAAAAGAAAAGAAAATATCCCAGTTTATGCTGTTTTATTTCTTCCGAAGGTACCTATCAATTGTCTCTAAACCTTAGCGTACATTCTCCAGTTGGGCTTTCCTAGGCAAGGACTTGATTGATTTCCAGCCTTTCCATTGAAGGGGTGGCTTGGATTAGCTTCAGAACCCTTTCAGCATAACTCTAGCTGCTGGGTGGAAATTGGCCCAGGAAGAAAGGCCTTTCCATCCTGTTCTTGGGTATCCAACATATGCCTTAACACATCCCATGGGGATTGGATTAAGGTGTTGATGCTACCTGTATGAAAATAATGGGGTATGATTCTGAACACTCATTAAAATTGAAAAAGTGTCTTGGATATGATACAGAACCTCTTTGACCAATACTTCTTGCTGCTGGATGGAAATTGGCCAGAAAGGATGGACCTCCTATCCTGTTCTTTGGTAATCAACATATGCCCTTACACATCCCATGGCTACTGGATTAGAGTGTTGGTGCTACCTGTGTGGATATACTAAGGGATGTTCCTGACGCTCATTAGAACTGAAGAGGTGACTTGGATAAGCTGTAGAACCTCTTCCACATACCTCATGCTGCTGGGTGGAAATTGGCCCAGGAAGGAAGGCCTTCCCATCCTGTTCTGGGGCAATCAACATATGCCTTAGCACATCCCATGGTGATGGGATTAAGGTGTTGATGCTACCTGTATGAAAATACTGGGATATGTTTCTGAACACTCATTAAAATGTCAGAGGTGGCTTGGATATGCTACAGAACCTCTTTGACCAATACCTCTTGCTGCTGGATGGAAATTGGCCAGAAAGGATGGACATCCCATCCTGTTCTTGGGTAATCAACATATGCACTTACACATCCCATGGTGACTGGATTAAAGTGTTGATGTTACCTGTGTGGATATATTGATGGATGTTCCTGACACTCAGAACTAAAGAGGCTTGGATTAGCTTCAGAACCTCTTCAGCATACCTCTCACATCTGGATGGAAATTGACCAAAAAGGGTGGACCTCCGATCACGTGTTTGGCCAATCAACATATGCCTTAACATATCCCATGGTGATTGTATTCATGGGTTGGTTCTAGACATGTGCACTTTTCTTTCGAAAAATAAAATTATTTAATTACTTCCAAAATTTGTTTTTATTTATTTTGTTTCGTTAAAAAATGCATTCGTCTGAAAATCTAAATTAATTATGGTTGAATCTGTCATTGAGAAGGCTTATGGTGTCTGTCGATGTTCTAAGAAGATTCAAAGGAGCAGCTAAACTGACAAACTATAGAAGAATTATAATGTTGTATGACTAGTAATAATTATATTTATTATTATTACTAGTCAACCAACATTAGAATTCTTTTATAGCCTATGGGTGGAGCATTTGAGCATAATTATCCGTTTGCGGTGATCGTATGTTTTTAGCTGCTTCGTCGAATCTTCATGTCTCTTGAATCTTTCCTCTCCATGTAGAATAATCTCGGACTAATAGAGTTAGGTTAGGCACATTTCACCGCAGGTTCGATAGACACAGATCGCTATTGTCACCGTCATTTTGAATCTTCTATCTGTATCCAACTGTTGTAGCAACAGAACAAAAATAAAGCATTTTTTATGTCGGATCTTTCGGATTTCGGATTCTGCACATTTTGTTATCGTTTGTTAAATTGAACGCGAAAATCCCTGAAATTCGGACGAATGTCTAATATCCCATGGTGATTGGATTCATGGGTTGGCTCTACCTGTGTGAATATACCGGGGTATCTTTCTGACACTCATTAGAGTTGAAGAAGTTGCTTGGATAAGCTTCAGAAACTTTTCTTCAACATTAAAGAACAAGTCCAGTTGAATGTGGTTAACTACTGCCAGCTACAGAACTTTCAAAGTTTTACAGTGAAAGGAAATGGAACGTGCAATACATAAGAGACTTTGCATAGCATGGATGTGCTTCAAATATTTTAACAATAGAGCCATATTTGACATTTTCCTTGCATTCAATAAGAATTAAGATGCCCGATTTTCTTTTCATTGCCTCGATTTCCGCCTATTCTCATTTCTTTCTGGATAACAAAAGGAGAGGTCTCTACAATAACTGGATATGCTGGAAGAATTTTCTTTTTTTGGGGGGGAAATTTATTTTCTCTAGCATGGACTATACAATATATTTTTTTGGGTTAACCACTTAAGACCCGGACCATTATGCAGCTTAACCACTTAAGACCCAGACTGCTGCTAAAGGACCTTGCCCCTTTTTGCGATTCGGCACTGTGTCGCTTTACTTGACAATTGCGCGGTCGTACGACGTGGCTCCCAAACAAAATTGGCGTCTTTTTTTCCCCACAAATGGAGATCTCTTTTGGTGGTATTTGATCACCTCTGCGGTTTTTATTTTTTGCGCTATAAACAAAAATAGAGCGACAATTTTGAAAACAAAAAAAAATATTTTTTTTTGTACTTTTTTCTATAATAAATATCCCCAAGAAATATATCTAAAAAACGTTTTTTTTTCCTGAGTTTAGGCCGATACGTATTCTTCTACATATTTCTGTTAAAAAAAAAAAAAATCGCAATAAGCGTTTATCGATTGGTTTGCGCAAAAATTATAGCATTTACAAAATAGGGGATAGTTTTATTAATAAATTTTTTTTTCTAGTAATGGCGGCGATCAGCGATTTTTATCGTGACTGCGACATTATGACGGACACATCGGACACTTTTGACGCTCTTTTGGGACCATTGACATTTATACAGCGATCAGTGCTATAAAAAATGCACTGGTTACTGTAAAAATTACACTGGCAGTGAAGGGGTTAGCCGGGAGGGGGTGCTGTAGGGGTTAAGTGTGCCCTAATGTGTAATTCTTACTGTGGGGGGGGGAGCATGGCTGGGCGTGTGACATCATTGATCGTCGCTCCCTATGACAGGGAACAGACGATCAGTGACAGGCTCAGTAGGCTTCACGGGGAGAGGTTTGTTTACACTTACCTCTCTGTGACCGTGGGAAACCGGCGGCGATCGGGTCAGTTGTTCCTGCGGGGACGGTCACGGAGAAGAGGACCAGGCGGCGCGTTTGCGACCCGCGGCTGGGATCTTAAAGGGGACTTTCATGTACGCCCTTGTGCCCAGCCGTGCCATTTTGTTGACGTATATCGTCGTGCAGCGGTCCTTAAGCGGTTAATGATTGACCCCCCCTTTATTACAGTGAAAAATATATAGTTATAGAGTCATCAGGCATAATAAGCATTCAGGAGTTTGGGTAATTATTTTTTTTCACCACTCCCTCTCCAGAGTAATTGTGAGTCCACAGCTGGAGACCATAAAGCGGTGGTCATCGTATTACTGTACAAACTGATAGATCAGATTGGAATGGCATTGTGGAGGCCAGGCACAATGACTCATACCTTGGGGGTGTACGCTTTGAAGGAACATTTGTCAGATGTGGCCTCAATAGCTGAGACTAACAGGCATTCTATTAGACAGAAAGAAGTCTGTGGACTGCTTGCCTGAAGTTGATTGATACCAATTACTGCTCTAAAGTTGTAATTGAACAAAAAGATATCAGGAGGTCATGGACAAAGAGGGAGCAAGGCCCGGAGAGGAATACGACATGCTCAAAGGTTTTGTTCTAATATAACAATGTCTGGGTGGAAAAGTAACATATCCAGGTCACCGGCAATTGGAAAGAGAGAAGGTAGAAATGAAGACGGACAGCTGAGATGGCTAGCAAGATGTACATGTTTGCTTTTATGGGACAGTCAATATTGTGTACTTTATATAGCCCAATATATGCATTTTATTATATTTTATAGATTATGTGTTTTAAAACTTATAGACATCTACCCCATACTTGATCCTGAAGAGTGGCAGTTGCCACGAAATACGTCAAGCCAATAGATGCCCTCTCGCTCATTTTGCATTATCCTCAACTTCCATATTTACTGATTGGAATGTTACCAATGAATTAGAGACACAGTTATTTACTATGGAGACACACTTTAATGAATTTGGTTCTGTATACTGTATACATTATGAACTTTTTAGGCTATTATACTATGTCATCATTATCATAAGCCTATCCTCTGCCAGTGTGCTGAAGAGATAGAAGGACCCTTTGCTCTCTATGTAAAAGCAGTGGTCTCCAGAGGCGGTTGGGGTAGTGGCGGTTGGCCGCGTTTGCCAGCAAACAACCCCCACCGGGCCACCGATGAAACTCCCACGGCACTAACACAGCCCCCCAACCATCACCCGCCGTCCTTACATTGGATGTTTGCGGTGAGAGAGTGGCAGGCTCGGGGGGGAAGCTGCTCCGGTGACTGGTGGCTTCTCCTGGAGCAGCTTCCGCAGTGTCTTCTCTCTCCTCCTCCCGTGGCATCCAATAGAATCGCCTGATGTTTTGGCCAATTGGGAAACAGGTTTTATACCTGCTTCCCGATTGGCCAGGAGGATCATCAGTGTTGAAACAGCCCACTGATGTCACAGAGCCAGTCCAGGCTGGGGCAAGATCATGACAATATGGTTAGGATCTGCCAACAACCCTGGACCAACAGCTGGCGAGCTGCTAAGAGCCTGAGCCCAGGGCTCCAGAGAGCGTGGGGGGGGGCAAATTAGAGAGCCGGTGATTGACAGTCACCACCTCTCTGCTCACAGAGCTCTGAGAACCAATTGATCAGCAGTGTTTGATCATTCGGTTCTCAGCCTTACAGCTGGCATCAGGCCAATACTGCATCCACCTAGGTAAGTATGAAAAAAAATTATGAACTCCTTTTTTAAATGAGAAAAGTAACTCTTTAGGGTTCCTCAATGGTAACCTGTAGGAGTGCCAGTTACTCAAAGTCAGACCACTAACACCATAGCTACACAGCCAACCTTTATTGGCTCAATCATGCTTCTAAAATTGTCTGCAATGATTTACCCTGGGCAGCCATTGATCATTATTGGATGGACCCCAATGGTTCCCCATGGAATAAGCTGCACACAGCATGTAGTAACAATTAATCACACACTTGTCGCACAATCGACAATTGTGTCTGATGAATTGCTACAACATACCACTGTGTAGACTACACCACAGGGACCCATTTCTACTATCTGTTGGCGATTGATTGCTGTTCAGTGATTTAGCTACACAAATAACACTATAGCACAGTTGTACAGGTAATTCCTGAATGGCAGAAATGGGTCATTGTACTTTCTCTCTGTGCCTTAGTCATTAAGGCTGTTCATGTTTGGTATAGGGTTACGTACATGGGCGTCCGCTCCATAGGGCAAGGGGGGTCGTTTGCCCCCCCCCCCCCTGGAATCGACAGGGAGAGCCAGGAGCAGGGCCGAACTGGCCCTGGGGCCGATTTAAGCTGTGACTGCAGCGCTTCCCTCCCCTCTAGTTGTCCCTTATTTAGAGTGCCTGTCCCTCTTCTGGAATCAAATTAATTTGTCCCTCATTCCAAAAGGTTCCTCTTTTAGACCTGAAATAAATATACTGTCAATATAGTGTTTCAGTCAAGGGAAAGGGGTGCTGTGTAATGTAAAGGGGTCCAGCGATGCAGGGTGCTGTGTAATGTAAAGGGGTGCAGGGTGCTGTGTAATGTAAAGAGGGCCAGTGGTGCAGGGTGCTGTGTAATGTAAAGCGGGCTAGTGATGCAGGGTGCTGTGTAATGTAAAGCGGGCCAATGATGCAGGGTGCTGTGTAATGTAAAGGGGGCCAGTGATGCAGGGTGCTGTGTAATGTAAAGGGGGCCAGTGGTGCAGGGTGCTGTGTAATGTAAAGGGGGCCAGTGATGCAGGGTGCTGTGTAATGTAAAGGGGGCTAGTGATGCAGGGTGCTGTGTAATGTAAAGCGGGCCAATGATGCAGGGTGCTGTGTAATGTAAAGGGGGCCAGTGATGCAGGGTGCTGTGTAATGTAAAGCGGGCCAGTGATGCAGGGTGCTGTGTAATGTAAAGCGGGCCAGTGATGCAGGGTGCTGTGTAATGTAAAGGGGGCTAGTGATGCAGGGTGCTGTGTAATGTAAAGCGGGCCAATGATGCAGGGTGCTGTGTAATGTAAAGGGGGCCAGTGGTGCAGGGTGCTGTGTAATGTAAAGGGGGCTAGTGATGCAGGGTGCTGTGTAATGTAAAGGGGGCCAGTGGTGCAGGGTGCTGTGTAATGTAAAGGGGGCTAGTGATGCAGGGTGCTGTGTAATGTAAAGGGGGCTAGTGATGCAGGGTGCTGTGTAATGTAAAGGGGTCCAGAGCTGAGGGGTGCTGTGTAATCTAAAGGGGTCCAGAGCTGTAAGGTGATGTGTAATGTGAAGGGGTCCAGAGGTGCAGTTGTGGAGAGGGGGGTACACAGTAGTGACAAAGAGATATTAAAAGATGCAGGGGGCACAGTGGGGTGTTTTTACATTTTAACATGGGGGGGCGCGTTTAATCCCCTTATACCCGTTCAAAGAACGGGTATAATGCGACTGTGTATCGCCACTGCCAAAGTGCCCCCCTCTGAAAAAATGTCAGCGGATGCCCATGATTGCGTATAAGTCCAATACGAGTGAAACACGTCAATGGGGCATGGCCTATGGGTACGGACTGTAGCAGAAGCTTGTACTGTCATCTTGATACTTGGTTGATACATACAGAGTATGGCCCGCATCATCGAGAGGCCCAGCCGCTGAACCCGGCCAGCCTATAGCTTCGCCTGGTATTCTGTACAAGTTTTCTTAAATAACTAGTTTCCCATCAATGTACTCATTTCACACCATCTTTTTTCCCTCTAAGCGTTGCCAAGTCATGCATTAAATAGTTCCTTTTTTCTACTGACAGAGGAGCTCAATGAGTGAGCCCGGCGCACGCGTCCATATTTCTCTGGCAGCCGATTGTGGTATTTTCAGAGGCGCGGTGAAATTCTCACTGTGCTCCTGAATCTGTTAATTCTGTCACCAGCTCCCGTCTAAAAATAGCCAATGAGATAAGCCGAGAAATGGATAATGCTTTCTTATCAGGAGGACGCGCTGCGCAGCGCCGCTGTGAAATACGAAAGGCTCCTTTTTTTGTAGAAGAGGAGACAACGGGTTAACCAAAAAAATAAAAAGGGGGATGTCACCACTTCAGCACAAATGAATAAAATCCGAGTTTTATTACTGTTAGAGGGAAGCTGAATTGAATATACAATGGCGGTGAAGTATGTCTAACTCGCTGTCTCTGCACAGCGCCTAATGCAAGGCGAGCCGCCCGACTCCATCGACTGATCTGACTACGGGCACACTAGAATGCTGTTGCCATGGGTTACAAGGGCAGCACTTTCTGTAATAGGTGGGAACCAGGCCTAAAACTGTAGAGTGCAAAATCTGGTGCAGCTGGGCATGGTAGCCAATCAGCTTCTAACTTCAGCTTGTTCAATTAAAGGGGTTGTAAAGGCAGAAGGTTTGTTATCTTAATGAATTTCATATGCATTAAAATAAAAAGCCTCCTGTTTAGCCCCCCCCCCTAATACTTATCTGAGGCAGGGCTGTCTTAATGAGAGGGCACACCTGGACACTGCCCAGGGGCCCTAGCTGCATGGGGGGCTCCTACACTTTCCCCAAAGCAGCTGGTCCTTAAACCCACACTGCCCTGTAAATGGGGGCCCCATGATGGCACTAAGAGTGATGGATACACAGGTGAGGCAGTCTGCCTCCTACCTACTTGATGTCTGTTTACCTGCATTGTCATCATTGTAGGGGCCCCAGAGCATTATTTTAACCAGGGGCCCATGAAGCTATTAAGACGGCCCTGACCTGAGGTCCCTCTAGCTCCAGCGATATTGTAGGAATTTTTCGGCCGCCCGGGACTACCCTCCTCATTGGCTCCCACTGCTGTCAAAGTCAGTCAGCCAATGAGAACAGAAAGGGCTGGGCCGCAGCTCTGTGTCTGAATGGACACAGAGAGCTGTGATTTGGCTCAGAGAGAGCAAGGGATGAAGGAGAGAGAGATAAAGAGATAGGGGGAGAGATGTATAAAGAGACAGAGAGGGACGGAAAGGGTTGAAAGGAGAAAGGGAGAGCTAGAGATGGGGAGAGGAGAGAGGAATATGGATAGAAAAGGAGAGAAGGGGGAGAGAGAGAGAGAGAGAGAGGGGAGAGAGAGGGGAGAGAGAGAGAAAGATAGAACAAGAGAGGGGGAGAAAGAGAGAGAGAGAGTGGGAGAGAAGGAGAGAGATTAGATAGAGGGGGAGGAGAGAGAGATGGGGGAGAGAGAAGGAGAGAGAGAAGGAGAGAGAGATGGGGGAGAGAGGGGGGGAGAGAAGGAGAGAGAGAGAGAGGGGAGAGAGAGAGAGGAGATAGGGAGGAGAGAAGGAGAGAAAGAGGGAGAGAGAAAAGAGTGAGAAAGTGGGGAGAGAGAGAAGGAGATAGATAGAGAGAGGGTAGATAGAGGAGAGCGAAAGGAGAGAGAGGGGGAGAGAGAAGAGGAAGGGGAGAGAGAGGGGGGGAGAGAAAATGAGAGCAATAGAGAGAGGGGGAGAGAAGGAGAAAGACAAAGAAAGAGAAGAAGGGCGAGAGGGAGAGAGAGAAAGGGGTTGAGAGGGTAGAGAGATGGAGAGGGGCGAGAGAAGGAGAGAGCGAGAGAGGGGCGAGAGGAGATAGATAGATAGAGGGGGAGAGATAAGGAGAGGGAGGAGGAGGAGAGAGAGAGGGGGAGCGAGAGAATGAGAGAGAGGGGGGAGAGGAGAGAGAGGGGGGAGAGGAAGGAGGGAGAGAGGAGAGAGATAGGGGAGAGAGGGGAGGGAGGGGGATAGAGATAGGGGAGAGAAGGAGAGAGAGTGGGAGAGAGAGAAAGAGAGTGAGAGAGAGTGGGGAGAGAGAGAAGGAGATAGAGAGCGGGGAGAGAGGAGATAGAGGGGGAGAGAAGGAAAGAGGAGAGAGAGGGGTTGAGAGAAGGAGAGAGCGAGAGAGGGGGAGAGAGAGAATAAGATAGAGAGCGGGGGAGAGAAGAGAGAGAGGGGGAGAAAGAAGGAGATAGATAGAGCGCAGAGGGAGAGAGGGGGAGAGAAAGGAGAAAGCTAGAGAAAGAGAAAGAAGGGAAGAGGGAGAGAGCGAAAAAGGGTTGAGAGAGTAAGGGAGGGGGAGAGAGAGATGGAGAGAGGGAGGTAGAGGGGAGAGAGAAGGGGAGAGCGTGAGACGGGGGAGAGAGGAGATAGATAAAGGGGAGAGAGAAGGAGGGGGAGGAGAGAGAGCAGGGGAGAGAGAAGAGGGAGGGGGAGAGAGAGAGAAGGAGATAGATAGAGAGCAGAGGGAGAGTGAAGGAGAGAGAAAGGAGAAAGAGGGGGGGAGAGAGGAAAGAAAGGAAGAAATAGGGAGGGGTAAAGGGAGAGAAAGAGAGAGGAAAGGGGTTAAGAGAGTGAGAGAGGGGGGGAGAGAGAGAGAGAGAGACAGAGAGAGGGAGGAAGAGGGAAAAGAGATGGATAGGAAGAGAGGAAAAGGTAAAGAGAGAGACAGAAGGAGAGAGAGAGAGAGAGAGAGAGAATACATAGAAATATTTTGGATCTCTGTATCACATTGTATAACCTTTGTGATGAATCTCTATAGAGAAGTCGTGTTGTTACTTAGTAAAAACAACAATCCTCCACAGATCAGACGCTCCATGACGCTCCCCCCGCTGTCGCTATCCCCGCTTCCTCTCCTGGTGACCCCGTCACCCCACTCTCAGGTTTTGTACATTTGCAGAATTACTCATTTCTGAAGATTGCAAATCATTTATTTTTCTCCCACAGCTCAGTTCTATTTAAAGCTGCTTATATTATCTTAATCTACTTATATTTTTTTTGCCTTCACTGGTTCCTCTTTATCCACCTCATCAACATGCTAATGCACTTTTTTTTTTTTTTTTAAATGAAACCCTTCCATTTTCATTACACACCTTATTTAAGGCATGTTTGGATTGAACTGCATTATGTGCAGTGGTTAGTTTCTTCCTTTGCTCCCTGCTAAAGACCTGGAACTTTTTCGAGGTCGAGCTCTTTCCTGCTTTGTTTAGCAGCCTGTTATATATTGCGCCCTATATAATCCAATCAGAAATGAGCTGTCATCTCTCGCCGGCCTTTCCGCGGTCTTATTAAATATTTTCGACCGTTTGATAGCATAATTAATTGTACTCGGCCCTCGTTTCCCCGCCACTTATACTTATAACTTGCGTTAATGAATTATTCTAATTTTTGGACTGTCAGCAAACTGTGCGCAAAAAAGCCGAACGTACAGCGTGATTTGTGTTCATTCTAATTTTCACTCATAATGACTTTTTGATGTTCAATTATAATTAAAATAGATTGCACGCCAGAACTCGCAATCATTAACATGAAAAACTAAACACAACGCAAAAAAAAAAAAACGCCAGAACTCGCAATCATTAACATGAAAAACTAAACACAACGCAAAAAAAAACACCAGAACTCGCAATCATTAACATGAAAAACTAAACACAACGCAAAAAAACGCCAGAACTCGCAATCATTAACATGAAAAACTAAACACAACGCAAAAAAAAACACCAGAACTCGCAATCATTAACATGAAAAACTCAACACAACGCAAAAAAACGCCAGAATTTACAATCATTAACATGAAAAACGTAACAGCGCAAAAAAACGCGCGGCTCAGACCAAATGCCAGGCCGCACAAGGTGCCTGGTAACCTTTTCACCATGGATCCAGTCCGGTTCTGGTACCTGGACTGGTTATGTGCTGCCCTCTCCTGGACTAAAAATGGCTTACAATTTTACTCCACGCTTCACTGTGCCCGTTGCACGCTTCACTGTGCCCGTTGCACGCCTCACTGTGCCCGTTGCACGCCTCACTGTGCCCGTTGCACGCCTCACTGTGCCCGTTGCACGCCTCACTGTGCCCGTTGCACGCCTCACTGTGCCCGTTGCACGCCTCACTGTGCCCGTTGCGGTCAGAAAGCGCTCCCCCCAACCCCGGCATCATCTAGTTTCTTCCTCCCTAACCTGACTTTCCCTGGCCCACCCCTTTCATTCATGTGTACTGAGTGGGACAATTTTAGGGGTAGAGAATTAGTGCTAGGAGGAGTGATTTTTTTTTTGGGGGGGGGGTAAAGATTTGTGTTGGAAGGGGAATTTTAGCAGGGGAGCGGATTTGTACTGGCGGGGGGTTTGCATGCAAATGAAACATGCCTAGGAATGCCCACTTCTCCATACTGACACCCACCCATCAAGGCAGGGCCCAGCGACAAGGGGTGGGAAGGAGGGCCGGCTATCCTGGAAACTATGGTATCATGTGAGGTGGGGGGGGGGGAACCACAAGGAAATTGAGGGAGAGGGGATTTGTGTTGTAAGGAGGATTTGGGGAGGGGGCAGCAGGGAGTAAGTATTGACCTAGGAGGGGAAATTTGGGGGGTATAAGAGTGGGTAATTTAGGGGGATGGGAGGGGGGGATTTCCAGGGGGGCACGGGGTGGGACAATTTTATGGGTGGAGAATTAGTGCTAGGACGAGTGATTTTTTTTTTTGGGGGGGGGGTTGGGGTATGGGGGGTAAAGATTTGAGCTGGGAGGGGAATTTGAGCAGGGAAATGGATTTGGACTGGCGGGGGGTCTGCATGCAAATGAAGCATGCCTAGGAATGCCCACTTCTCCATACTGACACACACCAATCAAGGCAGGGCTGTGGAGAAGGGGTGGGCAGGAGGGTAAGCTGCCCTGGGAACTATGATATCATGTGAGCACAAGGAAATTGGGGGATTTGCGTTGGAAGGGGGGATTTGGGGGTGAAGCAGGGAGTAAGTATTGACCTAGGAGGTGAAATTTGAGGGGTATGATAAGAGTTGGTAATTTAGGGGGGTTGAAGGGGGGCTTAGTGCCGGGAGGGGGATTTGAAATGGGGGGGGGTGTACTGGGTGGGACAATTTTAGGGGTAGATAATTTGTGCTAGGAGTGATTTTTTTGGTGGGGGGATTTGGGGTATGGGGGGGGGGTAAAGATTTGTGCTGGGAGGGGGATTTCATCCGGGGAGCGTATTTGTACTGGGGGGGGGGGTTGCATGCAAATGAAGCATGCCTAGAAACACCTACTTTTCCATACTAACACCCATCAAGGCAGGGCCGGGACAAGGGGTGGGCAGGAGGGACGGCTGCCCTGGGAACTATGGTATCATGTGAGGTGGGGGGGGGGACACCACAGGGAAATTGGGGGATGGGAATTTGTGTTGGAAGGGGGATTTAGGGGGGCAACAAGGAGTAAGTATTGCTCTAGGAGGGGGAATTAGGGGGGTATGATAAGAGTGGTGATTTAGGGAGATCTGTGTTGGGAGGGGAAGAAGATTTGTACTAGGGGGGAGGATTGGAGGGGGGCTTTGTGCTGGGAGGAGTTATTTTCTGGGAGGCGATTTGGGGTATAGGGGGGGTTAAAGATTCGCGCTGGGAGGGAGATTTTAGCAGGGGAGTGGATATGTATTGGGACAGGGGAAATTATATTTAAGAGGGGGGTGAAAAAGATTGGCGCTCAGTTTTTTTGGGGGGAGAGGGATTTTTGATGACATATAATGCTCATATACCTTGGGGTGGGGGGCGCAGTTTGGCATGTTTGCCCTGGGCTCTAGATGACCTCGATTAAACCACGTACGCAAACCCGACACAGCAAAGCAATGGAGGCAACAATGCCATCAACACGGACGCAACCCCCCCCCCTCCCCCCCCGAAGCAGCTTTGACATCTGCGAGCTGTATGACAATTTATGGCTTTTCATTTACACAGCGCCTACGTTTTCCAAGAAGCTCTGGGAAGAGCACCAAACCCTTCACATGACTTCTTGGACCGGTGGCGTTGTCGTTCTAATGCGGCGAGCCAAATCAAGATAAACAAGAATCACTTTCCAATTTACTTACTCGTAAACATTTGGGCCAATGAGGAAACTCGAAACCAAACTGACGATGAAGGCCCCCTTGATTGGTGGGTGGCATCATTTCATTTTTTCTCTAGGCTTTTCCAACCCCCTTTAACACTCTCTGGGTTTTGGTTACCACTAGGGTGACCACGTGTCCCCGGATTGCCCGGGACAGTCCCGCATTTTGCAGGTCTGTCCCGAGGCACCTTCATTACGGGACAATACATTGTCCCAGAATGAAACTGACACAGCTACCCCCCGGGCCAATCTGATGCCCCCAAAAAAGGCCTCCACATCACTGCTTTACTGAATGACAGTACTTGTCCTGGCCGGGAATGCCTGGAGGAGCAGTCCCCGCCCCCTGCTTGTGATTGGAAAAATCATAAATCCCGCCTCTTGTGTCCAATCACTGTGCTGTGATTCATTACAGCACAAGCTGATTTTTGGGAAGGGGGGTGTCCCTGAATTGTAGTTTGGAAATGTGGTCACCCTAGTTATCATATATACTCGAGTATAAGCCAAGTTTTTTAGGCACAGTGAGGCATGCAATGGACACAGTGAGGCATCAATGGGCACAGTGAGGCGCGCAACGGGCACAGTGAGGCATCAATGGGCACAGTGAGGCATGCAACGGACACAGTGAGTCATGCAATGGACACAGTGAGTCATGCAATGACACAGTGAGTCATGCAATGACACAGTGAGGCTGCAACGGGCACAGTGAGGCTGCAACGGGCACAGTGAGGCTGCAATGGGCACAGTGAGGCTGCAATGGGCACAGTGAGGCTGCAATGGGCACAGTGAGGCTGCAATGGGCACAGTGAGGCTGCAAATGGGCATTGTTGATCGTCTTTTCTTGACCCTCTTACAGTAGCTGCTGCATTCTCGCGATTGGTTGCCAGAGGTTACAGCATATCATTACCACTTACTGACTAGTTGCTAGAGGTTACAGCACACATTACGGCTCACTGATTAGTTGCTAGGGGTTACAACACACGATTTCTTCATGTTGATTGGTTGCTAGAGGTTACTGTACAGTAATACTGCTCACTGATTGGTTGCTAGAGGTTACGGCACCTCATCTCCTCACTGCAGAGGGGCATGATATACATTTACATATGAATGCTTCCATTATTTACATATGAATGCCACTGCCCTCAGATATTTTCATATGAATGCTGCCTCTATTTACATATGAATGATGGGTATTTACATGTAAACACAGGGTCTGCAGGGGAGTCACCTGTACACAACAATAGGGCAGAGGTGGGAAGCATTAGTATAAGCACTTCACACTGAGATGTCAGGACACAGCACAGGACTAAAACTTCAAGGGACAAGGACATTTAAACTGGGATAGATGGCAAGTATGATGCAGCTGCTTTGGGCCCCACAACAATGACAGGGCCCAGGGCAGCTGTCCCTTTTGCCTTAAAGATAGCCATGGCAGTGTCTGATCATAAACTTAACATTTTCCCATGGTAGTGTCTGACGATGAACCCAAGACTTTCCCTTGGCAGTGTCTGATCATGAATTCAACATTTTCGTATGGTGGTGTCTGACCATGAACACAAGACTTTTCCATGGTGGTGTCTGACCATGAACACAAGACTTTTCCATGGTGGCGTCTGACCATGAACACAAGACTTTTCCATGGTGGTGTCTGACCATGAACACAAGACTTTTCCATGGTGGTGTCTGACCATGAACACAAGACTTTTCCATGGTAGTGTCTGACGATGAACCCAGGACTTTCCCTTGGCAGTGTCTGATCATGAACACAACATTTTCCCATGGTGGTGTCTGACCATGAACCCAACATTTTCCCATGGTGGTGTCTGACCATGAACACAAGACTTTTCCATGGTGGTGTCTGACCATGAACACAAGACTTTTCCATGGTGGTGTCTGACCATGAACACAAGACTTTTCCATGGTGGTGTCTGACCATGAACACAAGACTTTTCCATGGTGGTGTCTGACCATGAACACAAGACTTTTCCATGGTGGTGTCTGACCATGAACACAAGACTTTTCCATGGTGGTGTCTGATGATGAACCCAACATTTTCGTATAGCGGTGTCTTACCATGAACTCAAGACTTTCCAATGTTGGTGTCTGATGATGAACCCAACATTTTCGTATAGCGGTGTCTTACCATGAACCCAAGATTTTCCCATGATGGTGTCTGACCATGAACCCAACATTTTCCTATGGTGATGTATGCCGATAAACCCAAGACTTTCCTATGGTGATGTATGCCGATAAACCCAAGACTTTCCTATGGTGATGTCTGACGATAAACCCAACATTTTCCCATAGTGTCTGATGATGAACCCAAGACTATCCTATGTTGGTGTCTGACCATGACCCCAAGATTTCCCAATGGTGGCATCTGACCATAAACCAAAGACTATCCCATGTTGGTGTCACTGTCTGACCATGACCCCAAGATTTCCCCATGGTGGTGTCTGACCATAAACCCAAGACTTTACCATGGTGCTGTCTGAGCATGAACCCAAGACCTCCCCATGGTGGTATCTGATCACAGTAACACGTAGAAGAAAAAGCTTTAGAATATTATTCAAACAATTCCATTTACAGTGAATACATTTCAGCAAAACTTTAAAGACATAAGTCTGAAAAGAACATTAATAGTCGGCGTTCTTGCCAATGAAACACTGCGTGAATAAAATGACTTCACACACATTACTGCAACTACAGAGATTTTAAAAGGACCCAAGTCCTGTACGTTAATTGCTACAGCGAAATGACTTAATTATATAATTGATATAAATGACGGCCTTTTTGAGGAAAACGGAGCCGCTGAAAGATTTCAGTACAATAAGAGCCTGTTGATATTTCTCACTTGTACAATTCCTTCCAGTGCCTCGGGGGGATTCCGAATCAAGTAACTAAGCACGTCTGTGACAGCAAGCATGAACATGGTCCTGCTGGCAGCCGCTCCTGCTAATTTGAAGAATATTTTTGGTGCAGAAATGATGTCATGGAAGTCTTTGAAGTACGGTGACCAAAGATGCAGCGAGCCACATAGTGCTGTGTGATATGAGGCTGGAACATGGATCGGAACTCAATAACCACCATAAATGTAACCTCTCTTGGCAGGGCCGCCACCAGGAATTATGGGGGCCCTTACACAGATTCACACATGGCCCCCCTGAACCGGGGGGTGCTGCTGAAACAATTTGAATTGGGGGTGGGTTGCCCTGGGACCCTGCTGCGAGTTCCGTGACCGTCGCCGCGGGACCCGCGGATTCTGTCACGCGGTCATGTCATGGAGCTGAAGAACAGAGATATGTCGGTGTAAACACATCTCCCCATTCTTCCTAGTGATATGTCACTAATCATCTGCTCCCTCTCATCGGGGAAACAGCGATCAGTGACGTGTCACTCATAGCCACGCCCCCCTAACGGTTAGAATCACGCCCTATGACACACTTAACCCCTTCAACGCCCCCTACAGATTAACCCCTTCACTGCCAGTGTCATTTTTACAGTAAATAGTGAATTTTTATAGCACTGCTCGCTGTATAAATGACAACAGTCCCAAAATGGTGTCAAAAGTGTCCGATGTGTTTTCGCCATAATGTCGCAGTCATGATAAAAATCGCTGATCGCCGCCATTACTAGTAAAAAAAAAAAAATATTGATAAAAAAGCCATAAAACGATCCCCTATTTTGTAGACACTATAACTTTTGCGCCAAACGCTTAATGCGATTTTTTTACCAAAAATATGTAGAAGAATACGTATCGGTCTAAACTGAGGATTTTTTTTTTATTTTAAATATATATTTTTAGGAGATATTAATTATAGCAAAAAGTAAAAAATATTAATTTATTTTTTATTTATAGCGCAAAAAATAAAAACCGCAGAGGAGATCAAATACCACCAGAGGAAATCTCTATTTGTGGGGGAAAAAGAACGCCAATTTTGTTTGGGAGCCGCGTCGCACGACCGCGCAATTGTCAGTTAAAGCGACGCAGTGCCAAATCGCAAAAAGTGGCCCGGTCTTTGACCGGCTAAATGCTGTGGGGCTGAAGTGGTTAAGCAGCGTATCAAACCCTATAAATTGCTGCCTCGGTCATGACAATGAAAATAATTTGGTGAATTTTTCTGGCATTCCCTAAAAATAAAAGCAGCCCACTGTATAGCCACATACAGTATTAGTCTCATAATTGGCGAGCCAGTTCAACTTTCCTCCCCTTTTTTTTATATTGCAGGATGAGGTTAGATTTTTTTTTTTATATAGACCTCAATATTCCTTCAGAGCTTAAAATAATTACTGCCCCTTCAGTGTAAAAAATATATCATTTCTACAGTTATAACCTATACTTGTGTTTTTCTTTTTTTTTTTATAACAGGTGTTGTTATGCCGTCTTTGTTGGTCTACTGCAATAAAAGACTTTTTCTACTATATATAGAGTTGGCTGCGAGGTTATTGTGTTTCTCGCTGTTGTTTTTAGACTGCACTTTTTGCCCTTTCTTTCTCTACTATATTTAAAAATGTGGTCATGTTTCCTTCCGCAATATAAAATTGCTATAAGTGGCTACAATGCAGCAGATACTTCAGTTTTTCGAATGTCTTTGTCTTGAAAGAAATAAAATTGACAAAGAAAACTATTTAAGCGTAAGAATTTTCTCTTTTTTTGTTGCTGTTTAGTAGGGGAGCTAATGACCCAATGTGAGGTTTCAGGATATACTGTAATCCCATAATCCCAGAGATCTGCTAGCGTCATAATGGCACCCATGCAATTAGCCTGACTTCAGTGGGAAAAGTAAAAATAATTTTGAATTATATCATTAGAAGGATCACCAGCAGGAGGAAATACGCCCTGGTTCACCTATATAGATATTTAGTTATCACTAGAGAGATCACCAGTTGGAGAATGGAGGTCCTGATTCCCCAATATAGACCTTTAGGTATCTCTAGAGGGGTCACCAGTAGAAGGAAGGAGGTCCTGATTCCCCAATATAGACCTTTAGGTATCTCTAGAGGGGTCAACAGTAGAAGGAAGGAGGTCCCGATTCCCCTGTATCACTAGAGGGGTCACCAGCAGGAGGAAGGAGGTCCTGATTATTTTATATAGACCTTTGGAAAACTGGAAGAACATGTGGGACTTTGTATGAATCAAGCAGCCAAGGAGGGAACACGTCAAAGAATGTCTGGTGGATGAAAATTAGCAAGTGGCAATGAACCCACATGGTACCATGTTATGTCATCACTATGTTATCAATTTATGTGCATTAAACTGTATCAATTGTGTTTTACATAATGGCTACTAATTGTGTTATTTTGCTACATATATGGTTCTTGTTTACTAATTTTCATCCACCAGACATACTTTGATGTATTCCCTCCTTGGCTGCTTGATTCATACAAAGTCCCACATGTTCTTCCAGTTTCCCAATTCAATTTCCAATATGTTTATTTATGAACATAGCCTCATTTAATTCGCACTTAGTTTAGCTTAGGCCCTAGCAATTATATAAACCAGGCATGTCCAAAGTCCGACCCGCGGGCCAAATGCGGCCCCCCTGTTGATTTAATATGGCCCCCCTGGGGATTTGGATATATATATTGTTTGTGGCCCCCAGCACCACAAAAAGATATATTCTGTATTTGTCGGCGCTGCCTTGGAGGGGACAGGACAAGCGCCGTCAGATTACATGAGGAGAATCTCCCGTTTACTCAGCAGCATCTGTGTTGCAAGTCTCGTCTCCCGGGATGCCATTGGACGACTGTTCTGTCTATAAAAGGAGGCGGGACTTTGTATTAAAGAGGCCACAGAGTAAACAAGAGATTCTCCTGTTTGTAATCGGTCGACACTTGTCTCGCCCCCCTCCCTCTGCCCTCCGAGGCTGCAGATGGGCATCGATCAGGCTGCACTGATGGCAATGGTAAGGCTGCATTCATGGCACATGTGAGGTTGCAATAATGAGGCTGCATTGGTTGCAATGGTGAGACTGCATTCATGGCAATGGTAAGCCCGTGCATGTTATACGCCGATAAATACGATATATCCAAATAACACGCCCAAGCCCTTACTCCTGAGCAGCGCTCTGGGATTCATTGTGGCCACAAAATAAATATATACGGTAGATCCAAATAACACGTCAAAGCTCATCTCTTCAGTCTTCACCACACACAGCCACAAAGGCAAGAGAATTCTTGTTGGGCCGTGTATTGGTGCTCAGACGAACACACTTAGACCAAATTTTAATGGTTCAAAGAATGTCAGGCAAAATAGTCGGCCCTCACGCATGTTCACTTTATCAAATCTCGCCCTCTTTGAAAAAAGTTTGGACATCCTTGATATAGACCGTTAGTCATCACTAGAGGGGTCACCAACAGGTTGAAGGAAGTCCTGGTTCCTCTTCAAAGATATTTTGACAGTACTAGAGGGATCACCAGCAGGAAAAAGGGTCCTGATTTCACTATATAGGTCTTTACGTTATCACTAGAGGGTTCACCAGCTGGGGGAAGGAGGTCCTGATTCCTCTATATAGATCTTTATATCACTAGAGGGGTCACCAGCAGGAGGAAGGAGGTCCTGATTCCTCTATATAGATCTTTATATCACTAGAGGGGTCACCAGCAGGAGGAAGAAGGTCCCGATTCCTCTATATAGATCTTTATATCACTAGAGGGGTCACCAGCAAGAGGAAGGAGGTCCTGATTCCTCTATATAGATCTTTATATCACTAGAGGGGTCACCAGCAGGAGGAAGGAGGTCCTGATTCCTCTATATAGATCTTTATATCACTAGAGGGGTCACCAGCAGGAGGAAGAAGGTCCCGATTCCTCTATATAGATCTTTATATCACTAGAGGGGTCACCAGCAAGAGGAAGGAGGTCCTGATTCCTCTATATAGATCTTTATATCACTAGAGGGGTCACCAGCAAGAGGAAGGAGGTCCTGATTCCTCTATATAGATCTTTATATCACTAGAGGGGTCACCAGCAGAAGGAAAGGGGTCCTAATTCCTCTCTACAGATCTTTAGATCACAGAAGGGGTCACCAGAAGAAGGAAGGAGGTCCTGAATCCTCTATATAGATCTTTATATCACTAGAGGGATCACCAGAAGAAGGAAGGAGGTCCTGATCACTCTCTATAGATCTTTATATCACTACAGCAGAGGTGTCAAACTCAAGTTCATCGAGGGCCGCATTATGATTGCCCTCAAAAGGGCCGGTTGTATCTGTAATGCAGACACCTTCCCCGTTCTTCATTGTGGCAATGTCAGTGATCGTCTGTTCCCTGATATAGGCAAAGACGATCACTGATGTCACACTTCCAGCCCCGCCCCCCTACAGTTAGAAACACAGTTGAGGTCACACTTAACCCCTACAGCGCCCCCTAGTGGTTAACTCCTAAACTGAAATTGTTATTTTCACAGTAATCAGCATTTTTATAGCACTGATTGCTGTGAAAATGACAATGGTCCCAAAAATTGTCCGCCATAATGTCGCAGTCACGAAAAAAATTGCTGATCGCTGCCATTAGTAGTAAAAAAAAAAAATTATTAATAAAAATGCCATAAAACGATCCCCTATTTGGTAGACGCTATAAATTTTGCGCAAACCAATCGATTTTTGTTTACCACAAATAGGTAGAAGAATACGTATTGGTCTAAACTGAGGACAAAAAAATGTTTTTTATATATTTTTTAAGAATATTTAGCAAAAAGTAAAAAACATTGCATTTTTTTCAAAATTGTCGCTCTATTTTTGTTTATAGAGCAAAAAATAAAAACCGTAGAGGTGATCAAATACCACCAAAAGAAAGCTCTATTTGTGGGGAAAAAAGGACGCCAATTTTGTTTGAGGGCCACGTCGTACGCCTGCGCATTTGTCAGTTAAAGCGACGCAGTGCCGAATCGCAAAAAAGGGGCAAGGTCCCTAACCTGCATAATGGTCCGGGTCTTTAAGTGGTTAATAAAAAAAAACGACTGGTTAAAAAAAAAAAGAAATGTAGATTTGTTGCAGGGTTTTTTTTTGTCACTAACCATATATTTTTAAGACATATTTGCTGTATCATTAGCACTATTGCTTGATCCAAGCTGACATTGGCCATATGTATTCCTTACAGATGGGCTCATTCGTCGGGTTATGAGCCACAGTCAATTCATCTGGATCCCAGTGACTCTTGGTTGTCTTATTAATGGACTAAACAGGACCTTAGTTTATGATTGAGAGTGTTGCCTACATTAGTCTCTAATTTCTTTGACCTTTTAATAAAATGTGTATCAGAGAGAAGATGGCAGATCATTTGGAAGATACTTTTACAGATCATTACTTTAATGGGAAATCTATACACAGCACAGTAAGAAGACCACTAGAGGTGGAGGAGACTTTGTTTATTTATTCAAGAACAGGGTTGGGCCCCCTTAATTAAATTATGTACAACCTTCATCGTGTCGCCGAACATCATTAGCCTCCAGGGAACATCAAATCTTACTTCACAGTTGTGTCACAGCTCGAGGTGGCTGTCCCTTCTTGAATTTTCCCATCCCTAAGGCTAATTTCCTCGGAGGGAACGTGGAGGGCCGTCAGATTACATACAGCGAGAATCTCCTGTTTACTCAGCGGCCTCTGTAATAGGAAGTCCCATCTCCTGGGCTGGCATTGGACCAGTGTTCTGTCTATCCTAGAAGCTGGTCCAATCCCCTCCAAGGCAGCAGTAATCTGAGGTGAGGCCGCAGATGGGCATTGATCAGGCTGCATTTACAGGCAATTGTAAGGCTGCATATGGGTATTGATCAGGCTGCATTGATGGCAATGGTGAAGCTGCAGATGGGCATTAATCAGGCTGCATTGATGGACAATTGTGAGGCTGCATATGGGCATTGATCAGGCTGCATTGATGGCAATGGTGAGGCTGCAGATGGGCATTGATCAGGCTGCATTGATGGCAATGGTGAGGCTGCAGATGGGCATTGATCAAGCTGCATTGATGGGCAATTGTGAGGCTGAAGATGGGCATTGATCAGGCTGCATTACTGGGCAATGGTGAGGTTGCAGATGGGCATTGATCAAGCTGGTGCATTGACGGGAAATGCTAAAACTGCAGATGGGCATTGATCAGGCTGTATTGCTGGGCAATGGTGAGGCTGCAGATGGGCAATGATGAGGCTGCATTGCTGGGCAATGGTGAGGCTGCAAACCTAGCCATAAGGCTAATTTCCTCAGAGGGAACGGGGAGGGCCATCAGATTATATACAACGAGAATCTCCTGTTTACTCAGCGGCCTCTGTAATAGGAAGTCCCATCTCCTGGGCTGGCATTGGACCAGTGTTCTGTCTATCCTAGAAGCCGTTCCAATCCCCTCTGAGGCAGCAGTAATCTGAGGTGAGGCTGCAGATGGGCATTGATCAAGCTGCATTGATGTTGGTTTGAATGTTGGTTTGGTGTTGGAAGAATAAGAGAACCACACCAATCAGGGCTTGTCTGTACGGGACTCGGGTCAACTCCTATAATATTGTTGGGGATGTTATTGTATTTGATCCGTTGACCCAGGTCCAGTACAGACAAGCCCTGATTGGTGTGGTGCTCTCATTCTTTCAATATCTACCATTTTTGGTGACTCCTTAAGATATCCCTGCCGACAAATAGTTGCCTCCACAAAGCTCAGAAATTGAACTACCTATCCCTGTCCACACAAGGAGTCCATCACTCCTACAACCCACATCAACTCTTGCTAAAATATTGGTCGGGATGTTATTGCATCTGATCCATTGACCCAAGTCCTATACAGTCAAGCCCTGATTGGTGTGGTGCTCTCATTCTTCCAATAGCTAGCTACCATTTTTGGTGACTCCTTAAGATATCCCTGCCAACAAATAGTTGCCTCCAGAAAGTTCAGAAATTGGACTACCTATCCTTGTCCACAAAAGGTGTCCATCACAACCCACATCTACTCATGCTACAATTTTAGGTCAGGCACAATAGGTCTTCCAAAATTGCTGGTCAACCTCTATTAAAGCAAGTTATTGGTTGCGTTATCTTGGGTCCCAACCAGTCCTCAATGTAACGATCCAGCTTTACCCCATCTAACCTCAAAAAGTTCATCTGCTGGCATTTAGCATTCGTTGTCTTGTTTTCTCAGTCTGTTCAGAATCTCGATAAGCTTTCACATTTCCTACCAAGATCTGAAAATCTTATTTTCTCCCTCATCATTTTCTTCCTCCGCATTACAATTGACTCGTCAGAGTCGCAATGCAACAGCCATCCCTGGCATTAAATCTTGCTTCAGAATACCAAATTTAGTGCAGAGAAGGAAGCATAAAAAAAAGGTTAATAGAACGGGGCAGTCTGCAAAGTGCGTATCCTGGTGCCAGGACGAAGGCTTCAGTCTGCCTTCAGACTCATTAGCTACCTAGATTGATTAGCCCCGAGCTCAGGAAATGCACATTGCTGTGCAAGCAGAAGTTTTGGGACTTTTTTCTCCCCCCCTCCTATCACCTGATAACCGGGAGATAAATGAAGTCTACTGGTCTCCCATCAAGTGGCAGTCACCATTCTGATTAAATATTTCACATTTTATTTCTCAGGTTGTCACATTTAAAAAGGTATGTTTTTTTTTTGTTTTTTTTTAAATGGGACCCTATTTGCTGACTTCGAATGACTTTGCTCTCCAATTACCGGCTCAGTCATATAGATTCCACGAGACCGGGGAGTTGAAATGGAGTTAGCACGAGATACAAACGTGGGAATGTTAAAGCTGAACTCCGGTCACAAAAACTTTAAATTTAAATATATTACTCATCGGGATATTGAACCAAGCAATAACTGGTCATATATATATATATATATATATATATATATAGGTAAAATACACTATATTTCCAAAAGTATATAATGTAATTTTTGATTATAAAAATGAAAATTTAAATTAATTTAGTTAATTATTTTCTTTCATTAATTTCATGTTGTATGTGGATGAAAATATCAAAAGACAAAGTGACACAATTTTTAAAAAAAATTTAAAATATTATTATTATTATATTAATTCATTCATAATAATAATCCCAAATTAATTGTAAAGTGCCACACCCCTCTATTGTAAATATCTAGTAACGTGTTGTGAGGTCAACACGTTACTAGTAATTTATAATAATCATTCCACGTTGTATATTCATGCCAATATCAAAAGACAAAATTACATAAAAATAAAAAATAAATAATCATCTGTAGCCGAAACGTAGAGGGGAAATCTTCCAATAGTAACACATGCTCAGTGAAAAAATGTGGCGATACTGCGCTGTCTGAGTGATACTAAATATATGAAAAATGCAAGCAGCTTAAAATGTGAGATACCCACAAACTAGTACAGTGGAAAAAACAAGCTGCACAACTCATGTGAACACTGTAGTGATTATTAACACAAAGTGATATGGTACAATTGAAATTTACATGGAACAAGTGATTAGCCCCATAAATGAGATGATAAATCCCATATGTAACGGATGATATATGAATCAAAGATTGTGTTAATAATCACTACAGTGTTCACATGAGTTGCGCAGCTTGTTTTTTCCATAGTAACACATGCTCACCCACAGAAATAAAAAACCCCAAAAATTCCACCCAAAACTAAAAAAATTGATTTGGGCTTTAATGGACCAGTTATGGTAGAAAATGTCAACCAAATCTTAACTCAACACAGAGAATTTTTCTTTGACCAAAAAGCCTTCAACCCATCGGAGATCTCCGGGGTAATTGTCTATGCCTTGTTGACCAGAGGGGGGGTGTTCAATTTTTTTGCTTCCAGATGTCATACATCAGGATCTGTTTATTGCAATTCACCACCTTCATTGGCTACAACATTTTTTTCAGTTCGACAATAAATCCCATCGAGGTGTCCACCTAGTTTATCTCCATAGCAACTCCAGCTGTCACTGCCATTCAGGGCTGACAAATGTGGAATTCGTATTTTTCCCAAAGACAGACAACACCCACTGAGCGTGTGCAGGCCCAGCGCCGCGTCCTGTAAAACATGATTCTGTCACTGCGCTTTACACTTCACCGTGCTGATGATTCACTTCGCCGCAAATGCCCCGCGCTGCATAATGCAATCAAATCCTGGAGTTCTCCCCTTATATTCTTTTTTTTTTTTCATTTTTTTTATTTCATAAGAAAAAAAATCTGAAACATTTATTGTTGTTACAATGTTATTTGTTTTCCTTTTGTGTCTTTTTATTTATTTTTTATTTCATAAGAAAAAAATATGAAACATTTCTTGTTGTTACAATGTGACTAGTTTTCCCCTTATATACTTTTTTTATTTATTTTTTATTCATTGGAAAAAATTGAAACATTTCTTGTAACAATGTTGCTAGTTGCTCCCTTGTATTTCCCCCTTTTTTTTATAACTTTGCAAAAAAAAATCTGAAACATGTATTGTTGTTACAATGTTACTAGTTTTCCCATTATATCCTTTTTTTAGTATTATGCTTTAAACATTTTTTTAAACATTTATTGTTGTAACAATGTTGCTAGTTACTCCCTTGTATCCCTCTACCCCCCCTTTTTTTTAATAAAAAAATTTCAGTGTCACAGGCGCCAGGGTGCAGAAATATTTTTGGCGCCCCCACAAGGGCGTCGTCATTTTACCAACTCCTCCCCTTTACACATGTTTCTATGGCAATGACTCAACCACAGAGATGCTCCCCCACAAAGTCTTCATTACCGTGGGCTCCTTACATGATGTCTTAACAATAAACAAAATACAGGAAGAGAAGCAGAGTACTTTATTGGGCCCTGGAGGGGGGGCCTCTGTGATGGACACAGAGAGGGCTTCTGTTAGAGAGTCTGGTAGATGTTCGGCGCCCCCACCTCTGCAGGTTCCTGGGTGCAATGCACCCTGTGCACCCTGCCTAGGACCTGATAACTTGTAGACTAACTGTTCTACAGAATATGATTTAGGTTATTTTAACCAAAGAAATGTAGAAGAATACATTTTGGCCTGAGATCACGAAGAAAGATTATTTATTTGCAAAAAAACTAAGAAAAATTTGTTTTTGTTTTTTTCTATTTTTTTTGGCCTTTTTTCTTTTATTCAGCAAAAAAATAAATAAAAAAAAACAGTGGTGATTAAATACCACCAAAAGAAAGCTCTATTTGTGTGAAAAAAAATACAAAAATTGCAATTGTCATTCAAAGTGCTACAGCGCTGAATACTTAAAATAGGCCAGGACAGTTAGGGTGAACAAGTGACCGGTATTAAAGCGGTAAAAATTCTGCCCGTGACCCCAGTGGGGGGGGATTTTTCATCACTTCCTCCTTCTGGGACCCTCCTGGCCTGTTACGGCTGTCACCAGGACAGACAATAAAATGTTAAAACCTTTTCTACGATCTCATCTCTACCAGCCCTGCAGAAGAAGATTGACTTTTGCAGCACATTTTACCATTACAGGAAGAATCTAGGACACCTTGCAGCGGTACAATACCTCTCTGCGCCGCGTTTGACTAGAGCGCGTAGAAAGAAATAAAAAATAAAAAATCGTGACAAATGATGCAAAATGCAAATAAGTTTTGTTTACATTAAATAATAATAAAAAAACGCACCTTGACTCTTGCTCTTCATAATGAGCATAACAGCTCCTCTGTTTACCGAGACTTTACATGAAGAATATGTAAACTATTTGTGGCCTACATGGAGTCAGCGCATGAATAATTGACAAGCCTTGTATCAACCCGGCTCTACGCCTTCCCAACACAGTCATTTGACAGCGAATGTTCCACTCGGGCTGTCACAGAAGGAAACAAATGATATAGTTGCCGCATCCTGACACACACAATGCAGGATATTCCTAGGATTGGTTTATTTAAGGGTCTATGAAAACCCAATCATTGAAATCTCATAGGAGCTTTAACATGTTGATGTTTGTCCAAGGGAGATTTACAACTTTTAAAATCTGTAGCTTTTATTAAAAGAAAAAAAAAATGAACCATTTTCAGACACTTCCTGTTATAGGGTGACAACACTCTGCCTCGGTTTTCATTTGTACTCCTGCAACACCCAGTCCGGCTATGTAGCCATCACCGGAGTGCATGTAGACATGAAATTCAAGGCCTACAAGATGGCCATCTTTTTTACATCAGTGGCTTTCAATGTTATTGAGACCAGGGCCCCGATGAAAGTCTATATTCAGACACTTCCTGTTACAGGGTGACAACGCTCTGTCTCTGTTTCCAATTGTACTATTGCGTTTTCACCCTGACAAGGTATGGTGCAGTCTGCTCAGAGAAAGGCTATGCAGCCATCCCCGGAGTGCATGTAAATTTGAAATTCAGGCCTACAAAGTGGCCTTGTTTTTTACATTAGTGGCTTTCAACCTCATTGAAGGAAGGCTTTGGATGGGGCTGGGTGTCACTGTGTTGGGGGGGAAGGGAGTTCTTCAGGAGGTTAAGCGATTCTGCAGAAAACAAGTTGGCCCTGTAAGAGATAAGGTTACTGGAGGTAGCAATGGTCACCTTCAGGAGGCTGGAGGTACTTTGGGAGGTTGAGAGTTACTATGGGACACTGTTGTAGGTTGGGAAACTATGGGCAGGCTGGAGGCTCTTCAGCAGGCTTGGGAGTGGGTACTGTGGGACACTGTTGGACGTTAGGGAACTAGGAGGGGCTGAAGACTCTTCAGCAGACTAGCAGGAACGGTGTGAAGATGGGAGGCACTGTGGTACACTGTTACATTGTTGGTGAACTATGGGGAGATTGAGGATCTTCAGCAGGCTGAAGGGGGGGTTACTGTGGGACTCTGTTGGGGGTTGGGGAACTATGAGTGGTTGAAAGCTCTTCAGCAGGCTATGAGACACTGTGGGATACTGTTGGAGACTGGTGAAACTATGGGGGCAGGAGGCTCTTCAGCAAACTAGGAGACACTGTGTTAAGATAGGAGGAACTGTGGGAAACTGTTGAAGGCTGGGGAACTATGGGGGCAGGAGGCTCTTTGGCAAAGTAGGAGACACTGTGTTAAGATGGGAGGCACTGTAGGAAACTGTTGAAGGCTGAGGAACTATGGGGGCAGGAGGCTCTTAAGCATGCTAGGAGACATTATGTTAAGATGAGAGGCACTTTGGGACACTGTTGGAGGCTGGGGGAGGTAGGAGGCTCTTCAGCAGGGTAGGAGTCACTGTGGAAGGCTAGGAGTCACTGTGGTACACTGTTGGAGGTTGTGGGAACTATGGGGGGCTAAAGGCACTTCCGCAGGCTGGTGGGAGGGCACTGTGGGACGCTGTTGGAGGTTGGGGAACTATGAGGATTTGAAAGCTCTTCAGCAGGCCAAAGAGGCACTGTGTGTTTATCAGAGGCACTGTGGGACACTGTTGGCAGGCTGGAGGCTCTTAAGCAGTCTAGGGTGCACCGTGAGAGGCTGTGTGGCACTTTGAGACGATGGAGGGTATTATGGAGGCTCCCAAGGGGGCCTGGGGACACTGTGGGGATTGAGGAGAGAAATATTATGGGAGTTTGAGGGGCACTATGGGAGGCACTGTGGCATGTTAGGGGATCAGCAGCTGGCCAGGGGCCCAGGAGGAAGGGACCACAACAAGGCAGCAGTTTGCAGCCCCATGGTTGGGAACCACTAATTTACATCATTTCCCACCTTCAGTGCTTTACTTATGGCAGACATTTTATCTCTGTTGCACATCAGCTGGAAAAGCCTATTCAGGATAACACTAAGCAGAAGGAAATCCATTGACACGCTGGTGAGATACATCACCTAAAAGGCGATCGGCATGTCAGCCCTGAAGTAAAAATGCCCTCTATCCACAGGTATATAATCACCAAATAGACATTATGGCTCATTAAGGTGATTGACCATTCAAAATCAATACGGCAAGTGAATTTTGTACATACTCAAGTAAATTAAAAATGTCTCGAAGGAGAGCCCCACGGGAGGACGACAGGAGAAAGAAATATCTCTCAAAATTATTGTTATTGTCTTCACAGTTTACCAGAAAATTATGCAAATTTGGAGCCAAGTCTGTCATCTTCAGGTGGATGGACAAGAATAATGGCGGCGTGAAGCTTTTAAAAGAAACGGCATTGTTGTTATGGTAATCGGGAGGCAATAATTATAAGCAGACATTCCCCATCTCTCTCGTATTGATTATTGTGTCCTCTGCGTGGGCCTGCTGAGATATCTGGCATCTTAAAACTATCACCTCCATCAAATGATGCATGCCTCGTCGCTCATAGCCGGGGATCGGCACTTCACGGTAAACAGGCTTATTCTCATCATCCCCTCAGGTTTCCTCTGGAAAAATAGCTGATAAGACCAGAAGATATTATAATGTGGTAAAGCATGATTCGTTCTGCTTTTTTCCCCCCTCCGTTATCTAGAAGGTTGTGCTGCCACACAGTTGGCCGAGGCCCAAAAGGGTTGAGGCGATTGACTGCAGACACAAACACGCAGGATGATGAATTAAAGCTTAAAGAAGCTGCTTCCATGACTTGTCTAGGTACAAAGCCCAGACTTGTAGCCTGGCAGTTTGTGCATGTGCTTGAAAAGCCGGTCTGTGAAACAGTATTTTGATTTCATTTTTGAATAAAAAAAAAAACTGAAACCTCCATTTTACTTCAACGTAATTTGAGTTAATTGTGAAAAAAAAAAATCCATAGCCTAAATATGCTGTTGCTAAGATTGTCCTTGAGAACTGTAGAAGTTCCTTAACACCACATAGACCTGTATTATTATTTTTTTATTATTATTATTATAATAAATGTTATAGTTATTATCATTATTATTATTATAATTATTATTTTATTTTTATTATTACTTTTTTATTATTTTGAAAATTATTATTATTTTTATTCAGGATTTATTATATTGCAATCGGGAAGCACTTTACAAAGCAGAGGGAGTCTGACCTCCCTCTGCTTTGTAAAGTGCTTCCCGATTGCAATATAATAATCCTGGCCTCCAAAAATGAAGGTATTTACCATGGTGGCCTCAAAGTCATATAGAAAAGGCCCCTCCCTTCGGGTTCCTACAGATGTTGGAGGTCTTCCAATGACAGCTGGTCAACAATATCTTTTCTAGCATCCATCCAAAGAGAAGTGACCATCAAGACAATCCTCTATTTATTTCAATGTAATTTGAAATTCAAACTAGAAAAAGGAAGCAGAAATATGAGTCCCAACCAATGTACCTGTGCTACTCAATCTCAACAAGAATATACAGTTGCAAGAAAAAGTATGTGAACCCCTTTGAAATGATATGGATTTCTGCACAAATTGGTCATAGAATGTGATCTGATCTTCATCTAAGTCACAACAATAGACAATCACAGTCTGGCTTAAACTAATAACACACAAAGAATTAAATGTTACCATATTTTTATTGAACACACCATGTAACCATTCAAAGTGCACAGTGCACGTGGAAAAAGTATGTGAACTCTTGGATTTAATAACTGGTTGAACCTCCTTTGGCAGCAATAACTTCAACCAAACGTTTCCTGTAGTTGCAGATCAAACGTGCACAACGGTCAGGAGTCATTCTTGACCATTCCTCTTTACAGAACTGTTTCAGTTCAGCAATATTCTTGGGGTGTCTGGTGTGAATTGCTTTCTTTTGGTCATGCCACAGCATCTCAATCGGGTTGAGGTCAGGGCTCTGACTGGGCCACTCCATAAGGCATATTTTCTTCTGTTTAAGCCACTCTGTTGTTGATTTACTTCTATGCTTTGGGTCATTGTCCTGTTGCAACATCCATCTTCTGTTGAGCTTCAGCTGGTGGACAGGTGGCCTTAAGTTCTCCTGCAAAATATCTTGATAAACTTGGGAATTCATTTTTACTTCGATAATAGCAATCTGTCCAGGCCCGGACACAGCAAAGCAGCTCTAAAACATGTTGTCCCCATCACCATACTTCACAGTTTGGATGAGGTTTTGATGTTGGTGTGCTGTGCGCTTTTTTTCCACACATAGTGTGTGTTTCTTCCAAACAACTCAACTTTGGTTTCATCTGTCCACAGAATATTTTGCCAGTACTGCTGTGGAACATCCAGGTGCTCTTGTGCAAACTGTAAACGTGTAGCAATGTTTTTTTTGGACAGCAGTGGCTTCCTCTGTGGTATGCTCCCATGAAATCCATTCTTGTTTAGTGTTTTACGTATCGTAGATTCGCTAACAGGGATGTTAGCATATGCCAGAGACTTTTGTAAGTATTTATCTGACACTCTAGGATTCTTCTTCACCTCATTGAGCAGTCTGTGCTGTGCTCTTGCAGTCATCTTTACAGGACGGACACTCCTAGGGAGAGTAGCAGCAGTGCTGAACTTTCTCCATTTATAGACAATTTGTCTTACCGTGGACTGATGAACAGCAAGGCTTTTGGAGATACTTTTATAACCCTTTCCAACAATTCTTAACCGTAGGTCTTCTGAGAGCTCTTTTGTGCGAGGCATCATTCACATCAGGCAACGCTTCTTGTGAAAAGCAAACCCAGAACTGGCGTGTGTTTTTTATAGGACAGGACAGCTGTAACCAACACCTCCAATCTCATCTCATTGATTGGACTCCAGTTGGCTGACACCTCACTCCAATTAGCTCTTGGAGATGTCATTAATCTAGGGGTTCACATACATTCACATGAAGATCAGATCACATTTTATGACCAATTTGTGCAGAAATCCATATCATTGCAAAATGGTTCAGATACTTTTTCTTTCAACTGTAGTATTTTTTAATGCTTTTTTTTTTTATCCTATATTTCCTTCAAGTTGTGGGAAAAAAAAGTCATTTTCCGTTGAGCCAAAGTCGGCGCCGGCTCTCGATAAGCTTCAAACTAATTACAGCACCTGATATCAGTAGATTTTTATTGGAAGGCTTGGAATGAACAGCTGTTCCCTGCTACAAAACAAGGTATTAATAGAAATGTCAATTCCGTTACATAGCGCTGGTCCAAGCTTCGTTATAAACCAGCTCACAACGAGCTAGGAGAGCTTATAGTTATTGACCCAGAAGAAAGCATAACTTCTACATCCAATCAGTTTACAAGTGGAATAAAAGCACAAATAAGGATACGCATCAGAGGAAAACCTAGGGAGAAATGGCTCCATGAATTGCAAAGTAGTCTATCTGACCTCAAGCATGCTAATTTACTTCCTGGGGGACTTAATCAACCTCTTTGTTGAAGTAAAGATAAAAGTTTTTGACAGCAAATGCTGTTTCAAATAAAATGGAATTTTCAATTACTTGGCGAACATCTGGTGTGATCTAAGATCAGTGGGACACTTTGCGACATAAGAAACCCAACTCTTTCCTTGGCGCGGAAAGGAGGGGAATTTCCTCCAACAAATCCACAGCCAGTGTTTCTTTCTAAAAAAAATAGTAATATTGCAAATTGATTATGAAAAAAAAAAAACTAAAATATAATATATAAATTAAAATAAGAAATTAGGTATAAACATTTTTTTCCCCCCATGACTGAGCTACTGAAGGCAAATTTTTGGTAGAGGATGAGTACCATCTGAAGACATCTGTAAGACAGTCTTAACAGATCTCATATCCAGTTGCTATGTGATGCAAAAGCCTCATATAATAAAATAATAAAAAAAAAAAAGTTAAAAATATATAAAAAAAATATTTAAAAATATATAAAAAAAATAATAAAATATAATAAAAAAATCTTTAAAATTATATTTAAAAAACCATTAAAAAATATATAAAAAAATATTTAAAAATATATAAAACATATTTAAAAATATGTAAACAAATATTAAAAAAATATGTAAACAAATATTTAAAAAATATATAAACAAAATATTTAAAAATATATTCATAAATATTTCCTTCATTTTTGTCTCACACACACCTCCTCCCAGTCACTGTAGCTCACATTTGAAGGATTTTTAGAATAAAACATCTTTCCCTTCCCAAGAATGTTTCATTTTCTTCTACACTGACTGCTGTATATGAGCAGGGCTGTGAGCATCTTGGGAATAAGAGCCGGGTATCGGGACGCCGGGTATCGAGACAGTGTGACTCTCGTGTGCAAGCAGGTGTTGTATGTCATCTGGGGCCAACCAATGGCTGAAGACAAAAAAAACTCTGGCTCCAAAAGAAGACAGAGAGAAGAGGGCAATGGTGGTAACAGAGTAGCCTAGGACACTCTAGGCAAGCCATACTCAACCAGGCTTTAGTGGAACCCTAGGGTTCCTCCAGAGGTTGTTAGGGGTTCCTTGGTTTGTGGCTGATTGACATGTTTTGTGGGCACCAAGACACCACTTCTTCAGGTGCTGCAAAACTTTTTTTGTACTAGTTTATGAACATGGAACTTTAGGCCTGGGCACCATAATCTGCACCAAGCCTCCCCTCAGAAGGAAAACCCCAAAATGCTTAGATAGATCATATTGCAGATAGTCAAAAAGTCTTCATTGAGGGAGAGTGCCGTGATATATTACAACACGTTTCGTGGGCACCACTTCTTCAGGTGGTTCAAAACTTTATTTTTAGTTCTATGGGCTTGGAGACCACAATCTGCACCAAGAACCCCAAACATGTTAAGACTAATCATATTGTAGATAGTCAAGAAGCCTTCATTGAGGGAGAGTGCCGTGATATATTACAACACGTTTCGTGGGAACCAAGACACCATTTCTTCAGGTAATGCAAAACGTTATTTTTAGTTTTATGGGCCTGGGGACCACAATCTGCACCAAGCCTCCCCTTGGGAGAACCCCAAAAATGCTTAGGCAGATCATATTGTAGATAGTCAAGAAGTCTTCATTGAGGGAGAGTACCATGATATATTACAACACGTTTCGTAGGTACCAAGACACCACTTCTTCAGGTGATGCCAAAGTTAATTTTTAGTTCTAGTTTTTTAACATGGAACTCTATGCCTGGGCACCATAATCTGCACCAAGCCTCCCCATGGGAGAACCCCAAAAATGCTTGGACAAATCTCAAACACGATGGAAAGTAGGCAAACCTGTACTCATCACTCACAAATCCGGCAGTCGAAACCCTGGGGGAAATGAAGCCAAACGCCTATCTACCTGTATAGGCAGACTCTACAATAAATACTGCCTCGTGATTGTATTTTTAAGGCCTAAGGGCAAGCATTTTCTCCAAAAGCAGACCTTGTGGCAATCTAACTGGCTCTTTTGTCAATTTCCCAATCTATCATTGCTTGGCTTGATGCTGTCAATCAAATGATTGGAGCTCCCTTATGGCCTCCTAATGGCAAAAGAGAGCAGAGTGCTTAGAGAGTTCATGCTCCTTAGACTTGGGACGGGACCTTGACCAGGCTCTATAGTTTAACTGCTGTGGAGAAAAAGGGAGGTCAGGTCAAGAGTGCTTAGAGCACGGTAATGGCCAAGCAAAATGATCATTCATTAGGAAGACTGTTTGATCCTATTTAGTTCTCTTGGAGAACCAACAAATGCCTGCAGAGCTACCACTACCTCCTCATATAATCCTATCTTACTTACTGAGGGACAACAATGTATTTGAAGCTATAAAACAAAAACCACAAAAGCTTCACTCTAACAAAGGCGCACTGGCGTACATTATTGTACAGCGCTATTTTCACTTATCTTTCTTTTTCATTTTTTCGGCCGGGTTAATAAAGCAATTTTATTTCTGGATTATGAAGGATGTAGAGTGCACATAAAAAAAAAAAAAAAAAGATAAGAGCGGGCTTCCAAAAAAAAAAAAAACCTTTAATGCTTTCTGTACAACTCATTTGTAAATTCAAAACAAAGAGGTTTATTGATGCTTGCCATTAAACAGCCAAAACCCGCACCTATTTTTTATTTATTTTTTACTTTTATTTTCTTTTTTACTTTTTTAAATCATTAAAGGTAAGGAAAAATAAAAAATCATATATATAATTTTTTTTAATTAAATGAAAAAAATACTCCCCCAAAAGTTGGATGCCAGACCGCTTCTAGTTACTAGAAAAGCTCCATCATAGCACGTCTAATATCATCCGCAGGAGATAAAGTCAAAATAATTGGAAAAAATGTTTAAATAAATATTATATATTAATATAAATTATTAAACAAGTAAAAAAAATGCTTGCCATTAAACAGCCAAAACCTGCACCTATTTTTTATTTATTTTTTACTTTTCTATTCTTTTTTTCCTTTTTTAAATCATTAAAGGTAAGGAAAAGGAAAAAATCAAATAAGATAAAGAAAAATTCAACTAAATTAAAAAAATACTCCCCAAAAGTTGGATACCAGCCTGCTTCTATTTACTAGAAAAGCTCCAGCATAGCAGGCCTATCATAATCCGCAGGAGTTAAAGTCAAAACAATTGAAAAAAAAAAAAAACATATATAATAATATGAATTATTAAACAAATAAAAAAAATGCTTGCGTACCTATTTTTTTATTTAAATGTTTTTACTTTTATTTTTTACTTGTTTAAATCATTAAAGGTAAGAAAAAAAAATCAAATAACAAAAAAAATTAGAAAAGTTCCAGCATAGCAGGCCTACCATAATCCACAGGAGGTAAAGTCAAAATAATAAAAAAAAAAAATAAGAAAAAAAATCTCTATAAAATAATATAAATTATTAAACAAATGAAAAAAAAGGTTTGCCATTAAATAACCAAAGACCCGTAGCTATTTTTTTAGTTTTTTTTTCTTTTTCTTTTATTTTGTCCTTTTTTAAATCATGAAAGGTAAAGAAAAAGGAAAATTAAAATAAGATAAAAATCTTAAACATGTATTCTATTCACTAGAAAACTCCAGCATAGCAGGCCTAATATCATCCGCAGAATTTAAAGTCAAAATAATTGAAATGAAAAAAAAAAAAATATTGTAAATTGTTGAACACGTAAAAAAAAAAAAATAAGCAGTAAAAAGAGCAAATCAATGCGGCCATTAGGTATAGCTATATAGAAAGGATAGGAAGATATATACAATCTTGTCTGTGAGGGCTCGTTTACGCCAACCCCCATTTAGATTGCCCATGCAGTCCCAATGAGAAGAAAGAAATACACTTGTATGCTCTCTGTACAACTTACTTTTAAATGCAAAAAAAAAAAAGGTTCAATGATGCTTGCCATTAAACAGCCAAAAACCTGTCAATTTTTTTTTTCGTTTTCTTAAAAAAAAAAAAAAAAAAGTAAGATTTTTTTTTTTTTAAATAAGATTAAAAAAATACAAAAATAAAAAATGTGAAAGTTGGATCCCAGACCACTTTTATTTACTACAAGAGGTCCAGCATAGCAGGACTAACATCACCAGCAAATGTTGAAGTCAAAATAATTGATTGGTGGGGAACAAAATACATATCTCTCTCTCTCTCTCTCTCTCTCTCTCTCTCTCTCTCTCTCTCTATATATATATATATATATAAAATATTATAAATTGTTGAACAGGTAAACAAATTAAATAAATACATAAGCAGTAAAAACAGCAAAGACCATTAGTTATAGATATATAGAAAGGATCGGAAGATATATACAATCTTGAATTCGAGGCCTCGTTTACTCCAACCCCCGTTGGGATTGCCCAACGTAGTCCCAATGAGAAGAAAAAAAAATAAACTTTTACGCTTTCCGTACAGCTTATTTATAAATTTAAAACAATGATGCTTGCCATTAAACAGCCAAAGACCTGTACACTTTTTTTGTTTTTGTTTTAATCGTTAAAAAGTAAGAAAAAAAAATAAGATAAAAAAATAAAAAAAAGTTGGATCCCAGACCACTTCTATTCACTACAAAAGCTACAGCATAGCTGGACTAACATCATCAGCAGAAGTTAGCCAAAATAATTGATTGGTGGGGGGAAAAAAAATAAAAAAAAAATTGACTTTGAAGGCTCATTTACACCAACCACCATTGGGATTGTCCAATGTAGTCCCAATGCAAAGGAGAAAAAAAAACTTTCTGTACAGCTTATTTATAAATTCAAAACAAGGAGGTTAAAGGATGCTTGCCATTAAACAGCCAAAGACCCGTTTTTTGTAACTTTTTTTTTAAATCATTAAAAAGTAAGAAAAAATTAAATAAAAAAAGGCTGCCCGAAAGTTGGATCCCAGAACACTTCTATTCACTACAAGAGCGCCAGCAGAGCAGGTTTAACATCATCAGCAAGGGTTAAAGTCAAAATAATAAATTGGTGTTGGGGGGGGAATATATATTATATAATATTATAAATTGTTGAATTTAAAATGTAAAATAAAAAATAAATACATAAAGCAGCAATAAGAACAAATCAATGTGGCCATTATTTATAGCTACATAGAAAGTAGAGGAAGATATATACAATCTTGACTTTGAGGGCTCGTTTACGCCAACCCCCATCGGGATTGCCCAATGTAGTCCCAATGAGAACAAAAATAAAAAAATAAAAGCGTTTATGCTTTTTGTACAGCTTATTAATAAATTCAAAACAAAAGAGGTTTAATGATGCTTGCCATTAAACAGCCAACAATTTTTATTTTTTTCCCTCTTTTTTCTTTTAACAGCCAAAAACCTGTACATGTTTTTTTTTCTTTTTTAAGTCCTTAAGTCTTCAAGCAGTAAGACTTCCAGCTGACATGCAACTCCAGCTTATCGCACGACAGATCCAAGAACCCCGAGGCTCCGGCGAGCCTCCGCACCAAACTGGATTCATACTTCTTAATTGAAAAAGACAAGATGTTTACATTGGTTAGACATTCAAAAAACAACACTCCTGCCTGAACACAAACGAACGCCCGGACACAAGCAAACCTCTAAAGCTTTCTGTCAGGACGGATTGGAAGCTCTTTCATATTTCTCGGGGAAAATAGTATCAAATTAGACAGAGAAATGCTGCGTATCATTGTCTTGATTAAGAGAAAAAAAAAAAACAATGGCGCTATCAAAGCGAGCTCATAGGATAAACATCTATAGCCCCGTATCTGCTCCTAAGACGTGGGCACAGATCTCTTCTGACTGTTCAACAGAAGGCACAAAGCGGCCTTGACAAGCCAACTGGCAATTGAGACAATTGACAAAAGGAAGGGCGTGCCTACAGAGTATTGGACCCGTTTTACCCTACAAGACAAAGTTCTTTTTGCTGGGGGTGCTCTGCACTTAAATGTTCTCCATGTAGTTTGTGTCCCCCCCCCCCCCTATGCCTCCCCACGGCCTAGGTTGGCGCTGATGGTTCTAGCGGGGGGTTCGCCCTGTGGGTGAGTTTATGTCAATTTTATTTGATGAAATTTGCCTTCAAGCCATCTTGTAGTCCTGAGCAGTAGAGCCTCAAATCGCAGATCGGAGACCGTTCAGGCCGCGTACACACGATCGGTCCAAACCCGATGAGAATGGTCCGACGGACCGTTTACATCGGGTCACCGCTGAAGTGGCCTGATGGTCTGATGGTCTGATGTGCGTACACACCGTCAGTTCAAAAAACGATCGTGTCAGAACGCGGTGACGTAAAACATAACGACGTGCTGAAAAAACAAAGTTCAATGCTTCCAAGCATGCGTCGACTTGATTCTGAGCATGCGCGGGTTTTTGAACCGATGCTTTTGCGTACTAACCATCGTTTTGGACCGATGTTCAGGCGTCCATCAGACAGATTTTAAAGCAAGTTTTAAAACTTTGGTCCGAAGGACGACGGACCCATGGGCCTTACACACGATCGATTTTGACTGATGAAACTGGACTTCAGTCCATTTTCATCAGTTTACACACAGAGCTCCACGTCCCTGCTCTAAAACTGCCGATCGGCGGGTACCTGGCGGACATCGCGACCGCCAGGCATGCGCATCGGCATCTCGGGGACGCGCCGGGTGCCGGGAGAACATGATGCCGTCAATTGACGGCGGCTTGGATATTCAGATTCACCTTGCCGCCGTCATTTGACGATAGGCAGGGAACCAAGTGGTTAAAGTTTGTGTGTGTGTAGAGGCAGGTGTCCCAATACTTTTGGTAATATAGCGTAGGTAAGTATGTGTCTGAAAAAAATAATAATAATCCCATACATCTCTCTTAACTGTCTCAGATCTGCGATTTGAGGCTCTACTGCTCCCTCAGGACTACAAGATGGCTTGAAGGCAAATTTCATCAAATATACTGTATATACTCGAGTATAGGCCAAGTTTTTCAGCACATTTATTTTTTGCTGAAAATGCCCTACGGCCGGGGAGCACCAATTTTTCAAAGCCGGGCACCCCTTCCATAGACTCCCATGTTAAATGGTAATTTCTCCAGTGACTTTGGGGACCTGGTTCTGGCCAGTCATAGGATCTTGGACCCAGATATTGGCATACATGTAGCCCTATTTCTCCTCTACAAGCGTGCAAAGTCTGTTGTCTGGGGGACTTATGGCCGGGGAGCACCAATTTTTCAAAGCTGGGCACCCCTTCCATAGACTCCCATGTTAAACGGCAATTTCTCTGGTGAATTTGGGGACCCGGTACCGGCCAGTCGTAGGTCCTCTGGACCCCGGAACGTGGCATACATGTAGCTCCATTTCTCCTCTACAAGTGTGCAAAGTCTGTTGTCTAGGGGACCTACGGCTGGGGAGGACCGATTTTTCAAACCCGGGGCACCCTTCCATAGACTTCCATGTTAAACGTCAGTCTAGTCATGGACACAGTGAGGCATGGACACAGTGATGCCGCATACACATGATCAGTCCCTCTGACGAGAACGGTCTGATGGACCGTTTTCATTGGTTTACCAATGAAGCTGACTGATGGTCCATCGCGCCTACACACCATCGGTTAAAAAAACGATAGTGTCAGAACGCGATGACGTAAAACACAATGACGTGCTGAAAAAAATGAAGTTCAATGCTTCCAAGCATGCGTTAACCTGATTCAGAGCATGCGTGGATTTTTAACCGATTGTTGTGCGTACTAACGATCGGTTTTTTGACCCATCGGTTAGGAATCCATCGGTTAAATTTAAAACAAGTTGGCTTTTCTTTAACCGATGGATAACTAACCGATGGCGACCGCACACGATCGGTTTGGTCGGATGAAAATGGTCCATCAGACCGGTGTCATCGGTTTAACCTATCCTGTGTATGCGGCCTGAGGCATGCACATGGGCACAGTGGGGCATGGACACAGTGGGGCATGGACACAGTGGGGCATGGACACAGTGGGGCATGGACACAGTGGGGCATGGACACAGTGGGGCATGGACACAGTGGGGCATGCAGATGGGCACCCTAGGCTTATACTCGAGTCAATGCATTTTCCCATTTTTTTGCGGTAAAATTAGGTGCCTCGGCTTATATTCGGGTCGGCTTATACTCGAATATATACAGTAATTGACATGAATATCAGAAAAAGGCCTGGTCTTCAAGTGGTCACCTTGGATGCCTGCTTTCCAAAAAAGGGGGGGGGGGCAGAGAGTGAGGTGAAAACAAAAAAGACAGCAAAAACAGAACCCTCCAAAAAAGATTATGAAGTTTTCTTGGTTTTCTAAACTTAAAAAAAAAAAAGAAATAAAAAAAAATAATAATAATTTTGCCACCTAATGCCCTCTTTTTCGTTTTTTTCACCCCTCTTTTTTAACTACAATTACCTTCTCTGCAATTTACCATAATTGTTTAAAGCACTTTGAAGATAAAAGGCAACAAAAAAAGAGAAAAAAAAGTAAAACAACAATCAAAAACATTTTGTTCCATAGACATCATCCATCACGCAGCCACACAGACGAGATGTAAGGAGCCGTGATCGATCGGGGGATGATACCTTGACCTCTACAAGGTACCGTAGAACTTCAAGATATGGCCTTCTAAAAATACATAACAGGACGGCTATCTCTGCAGCAAATCACAGGTGTGGGTTAGTTATTATGGGATCAATAGTCCCCAGTATTATCTTGCTTACAGCGCTCTGTTCCTTTTTATTGATTTTGCACCAGTACATTTTTAACTGCCAAACAAGCGCGGTGGCTTATTTACGTCGCACAATTGCGTAGAACTTTCAGTTAAGCCAACGGGGCAATTATACGCACGTAATAACATTGTAGCCGAGAGCCATTTGCGTCCATTTCGGTCAACTTTTTTTTTTTTTTTCCTTAACAAGCTGGAAGCCACTTTCTGTCCTGTATCATTGTTACTTGGAATGATTGCGTTATTGCTTGCATTGCTTTAATTCATTTTCTCGTTTCATTTTCTTGTTTCAATTTTTTACATTTTTTTTTTTTTTTTTGAGCCTTTCAAATGACATTTGTAGCGGCTGACAAAAAAAAAATTAATGTTCGACTGGATGTCTAGAACAAGCGCGACCGCAGTTAAATGTGTAATATTTGAAGAACTACGAATACAATACAAAATTTGATAAGAACTTAATAAGTTGCTGCTAAGCAGAAAAGGTACTAACTTAAAGCGGATGGTTCACCAAAAACACATATTAAAAGCCAGCAGCAACAGATACTGCAGCTGCTGACTTTTAATATTAGGACACTTACCTGTCCTGGAGTCCAGCGGCGTCCGCAGCAGAGGATGAGCGATCGCTCGTTACCCTGCTGCTCCCCCCTCCATCCACGGCGAGGGAACCAGGAAGTGAAGCGCTCCGGCTTCAATGCCCGGTTCCCTACGGCGCATGCGCGAGTCGCGCTGCGCCCGCGATTGGCTCCCGCTGTGTGCTGGGAGCCGAGAGTTCCCAGCATACAACGGGAAAAGCCCGTCTTTTGCCCGAGACTGCGGGCCGGAAGTGGGTGCGGATACCTGTCTTTAGACAGGTATCTGCACCCCCCTCCCCCTGAAAGGTGTCAAATGTGACACCGGAGGGGGGGAGGGTTCCGATCAGCGAATCTTCACTTTAGGGTGGAGACCCACTTTAAGTTGTGGATGAACTAATATAACAAAAAAAAAAAATTATAATAATATTAAAAAAAAAAATTACAGTTAAAAAAATGTAAATAAGCAGTGAAAATAGTATGACCATTAGTTATAGATATACAAGATAGAAAGGATATATACAAAATATTATAAATTGTTGAACAGCTGAACAAAGTTGTGGATGAACTAATATAACAAAAAAAAAATTATATTAATATTAAAAAATATTATAAATTGTTCAACAGTTAAAAAAAAAAAAGCAGTAAAAATGGTATGACCATTGTTATAGATATACAAGATAGAAAAAATATATACAATCTTAACCTTAAGCTGTTGGAACTGCCCAACGCAAAGACAAAATGTCAGGTCACCTGTGGCCAGATGACAGATGCACCCCGTTGGAGTCAGGAGTGCACCACAAGGTAGTGAACCCAATGGCAGACTGCTGCGGATGGAACACAGAGTGGATATGGAAGGCAGGTCCACTGGAGCACAAACAGGGATCCCACAGGAAGCTTGAGCCCAAGATTCCCTAGGGGCGCGGAGTCTAAGATCCAGCAGGTATTCACCAGAGCCTCTTGTGGCGAGGATGGCCTTAGCTGCAACTGAATCCAGGTCGCGGCCCCCAGAGTCCCCTAGCTCATGCTCTGTAGGGCATAGAGGAGAGAGGGGAAGCAGCCACTCAGGACACAAGAGATAATGAGGGGTAAGCCAGGGGCAGGTTGACAAGCAGACAACGATAAGCAAAGGACAGGCCAAAGGTCAGGGTCACAAGCAAACAGGAATAGTCGGAGACAAGCCAAGATCGGTACATAGAAATAAACTTAGCACACGACAGAATGGCACGGCTGGGCACATCAACGTACTGTTAAGCCCAGCCGTGCACGCGACTCGGTCCGAAGCTCCGTGAGCGCGGCCGCGGGACCCGCAGAACCTATCGCCACTGGAGTCCCGCGATCGGTCCCCAGAGCTGAAGAACGGGGAGTTAAACACAGCTTCCCCTTCTTCACTGTGGCGGCGTCATTGATCGTGTGTTCCCTTTTATCGGGAAACACAATCAATGAAGTCTCATCTACAGCCACATCCCCCTACAGTTAGAAACAGAGAAAATCACACTTAACACATTCAGCGCCCCCTTGTGGTTAACTCCCAAACTGCAATTGTCATTTTCACAGTAATCAGTGCATTTTTAATGCATTTTTTGCTGTGAAAATGACAATAATCCCAAAAATGTGCCAAAATCGTCAAAAGTGTCCGCCATAATGTCGCAGTCATGAAAAAAATCGCTGATCGCCGCCATTAGTAGTAAAAAAACTATCCCCTATTTTGTAAACGCTATAAATTTTGCGCAAACCAAACGCTTATTGCGTTTTTTTTTTACCAAAAATATGTAGAAGAATATGTATCGGCCTAAACTGAGGAAAAAAAATACATTTGATATACTGTATATTTTTGGGGGATATTTATTATAGCAAAAAGTAAAAAATATTGATTTTTTTTCAAAATTGTCGCTTTATTTTTGTTTATAGCGCAAAAAATAAAAACCGTAGAGGTGATCAAATACCACCAAAAGAAAGCTCTATTTGTGGGTAAAAAAAAGGACGCCAATTTTGTTTGGTAAACAACTTCGCACGACCGCGCAATTGTCAGTTAAAACGACGCAGTGCCGAATCCCAACAACTGGCCAGGTCCTTTAGCTGCCTAAAGGTCCGGGTCTTAAGTGGTTAAGCTGAACGTTCAATTGGGCACAAAAACTGCAAAGTGATCACTGCTGATTATTTATTCAATAAATGTAGATATTGGATATCACATCAGCTGGGACAGAGTTGTTAAAAAAAAGCTTGTCCCCCCCCCTCCGTATAACTTTCTGAAGCACAACATATGTAAGCAGGCCACAAAGGCTTCTCCTCCTCGTCAGTAGGGTGACAGATGTGATCCATCCCTTAAACAAGACCCCTTACATCTCCGTTCTCTTCCCAGAATCACCCCTTACTGAACGGGGTCTGGGGAACTGACGTCATAGAGGACCAATGAAGACATTCCAAGCTCCTTCCTACGTCCCTCCCGTTTCGGCTCATCATTTTGAAACCAAACTCTGCGTGAGCTCCATAGACCTTTCCTGTCCTTCTGGTAAATTTTCCCTCTGATGGGAAGCAGCTTTAACGAAACACAAAACAAATCAATCCTTAGTTCAGTGTATAGTTACTAGTGTCCATCTGTTCCACGCCCTAAAGAGCCCATATACTGTAACACGCAGATGGCAAATGCCAAAGTAATGACTTCATTAACTGTAAGGGATCTAGCCGACCCAATAATGGACATTGCATATGTAATGTTTCTATATAATTGCTGCAATCCCTTGCTAAGGATTGACATAGGTTCTCAGTGTAATTTGTTTTCCTGAGGAGTATTAAAATGCTGCATTAGCTGTTTTTTTTTTTTTTTTTTTTTTTTTTTTAACAAATGAATTGAATTTATTGCGTTTCCCTCGAATAGGCAGCCGGCCCTCTCAGGCAAAGCGTTATCAATTCAGTAAGGAGAGAGAGCTTAGGTTGATGAAAGGTCGAGGAGAAATTTTAATCATTTGCAACGAGCCAAAAAAATTAAAAAGAAATTAAAAAATTTCTCTTTTGTTTCCACTGAGCTTTTGGATGAAGGAATTTACCTCTGCAGTCTGCTACAGTCATAGTTACCGTACAATGTTACCGTATTCTAGGGCACCTATGCCTCCCAAAAACATGACAACCCCGGGATTGGATGCTTATTGGTTTATGTTACCGTACAATGTTACCGTATTCTAAAGAACCTGCACCGACCGAATACTTGAAAAACCACGGGATTGGACTCTCATGGGTTTGTGTTACCGTACAATGTTACAGTATTCCAGGACACCTGTGCCTCCCAAACACATGACAACCCTGGGATTGGACGCTCATGGGTTTGTGTTACTGTACAATGTTACCGTATTCAAGGGCACCGATGCCTCCAGAACACATGAAAATTACGGGAATGGACTTTCATGGGTTTGTGTTACCGTACAATGTTACCGTATTCTAGGGCACCTGTGCCTCCAGAACACATAACAACCCTGGGATTGGACGCTCATGGGTTTATGTTACCGTACAATGTTACCGTATTCTAGGGCACCTGTGCTTCCCGAACACATGACAATCCCAGGATTGGACACTCATGGATTTGTGTTACTGTACAATGTTACCGTATTCAAGGGCACCGATGCCTCCAGAACACATGAAAATTCCGGGAATGGACTTTCATGGGTTTGTTACCGTACAATGTTACCGTATTCTAGGGCACCTGTGTCTCCCGAACACATGAAAAACCACGGGATTGGACTCTCATGAGTTTGTGTTAACGTACAATGTTACCTATTCTAGAGCACCTGTGCATCCTGAACACATGAAAATCCTGGGATTGGACTGTCATGGGTTTGTGTTACTGTAAAATATTACCATATTCTTGGACACCTGTGCCTCCCGAACACATGAAAAACCCCAGGATTGGACTCTTATGGGTTTGTGTTACCGTACAATGTTACCATATTCTATAGCAGCTGTGCCTCCCGAATACATGAAAATCCCTTGATTGGACTGTCATTGGTTTGTGTTACCGTACAATGTTACCATATTCTAGGGCACCTGTGCCTCCCGAATACACAATGGACACTCATGGGATTGTGTTCTAATGCTTGAGGTTGTTGGGTCTACCATGGGCCATGCTGTAATTAACGGCTATCATCATACAATCCAATCCTGTGGGGTACACCAGGCATATTTATAATAGGGCCAAGTAGGCTCATGTCTAAGAAGGCAGAAACAAAGATGCACCTTTTCCCTGAATATAAGTTTGTAGTACTAAGTCACAAAAAAAAGGATTAAACAAAAGAAACCTTCTAAACGTTATCATGAAATCAATCCTTAGAGATACACTGGCTGGATATAACATTGGACCCGGTAAGCCTATGTCTATAGAAGGCAGAGACAAAGGTGCACTTATTCCCTGAATATTAGTTTATAGCACTAGGCCTAAAAGTCACTGAAAAAAAAAAAGTAAAAAAAAAAAAAAAATGTATAAAAATAATTCTAAAAGCTATCATCATGAAATAAATATTTCGAGGTACACCAGCTGGATATACCATCCGACCCGGTAGGCTTATGTCTATAGAAGGCAGGGACAAAGGTGCACTTTTCCCCTGATTAGTAGTTTATAGCACTAGGCCTAAAAGTCAAATTTTTTTTTTTTAAAAAGGGTAAAAAAACAAACAAAAAACAACCTTAGAGATACACTGGCTGGATATATCATTGGACCTGGTAGGCTTATGTCTATAGAAGTCAGGGACACTTTTTCCCAGAATATTAGTTTATAGCACTAGGCCTAAAAGTCACTGAGAATTATTTTTTTTTTTAAAAAGGTAAAAAAAAAAACAACTTCTACAAGCTATCATCATGAAATCAATCCTTATAGATAAACTGGCTGGATATAACATCGGACGTGGTAGGCTTATGTCTAAAGAAGGCAGGGACAAAGGTGCACTTTTCCCCAGAAGATTAGTTTTTTAGCACTAGGCCTAAAAGTCACAAAAAAAAAAAAAGATAAATAAAAAAATCTTCTTTCAGCTATCATCATGAAATCAATCCTTCGAGGCACACCGGCTGGATATACCATCGGACCCAGTAGACTTATGTCTATAGAAGGCAGGGACAAAGGTGCACTTTTCCCAGAAGATTTGTTTATAGCACTAGGCCTTAAAGTCACTTAGAAAAAAGAGAAAAGGTAAAAAAAATGATAAAAAAAAAGTAAAAAAAAACCTTCTAACAGCTATCCTATCCTATCCTTGTGGGTACACCAACCAGATATACCATTGAGCCAGGTAGGCTTATGTCTATAGAAGGCAAGTACAGAGGGGCACTTTTCCCTTGAATAGCAACATAAGAAGAAATACAATTTTACAAACTGTTCCAAAATTCCAAGCAAGGAGGACCAGTAAAAGACGACAATCTTTTGTGTACAATTCAATAATCTCAATACAAGGCATTGCTTGTCAGGCCAGAGGTTGTTTGTCTAGAGGCCTCAGTCATGGAAGTCCAACCTTGGGTCCACAGCAGACCTTGTATGGTCAATGGATCCAGCCTTCCATAAATAAATACAAAGTGAGGCCTATATATAAAACCCAACATATCCGCGGAATCCTGTCCAGCTACAGCACTCTAGCAGTAGCTGCATCTTCTTATTAGTGGCACATTGGCTCTCTTACCTTGCTCAGTCGGCTGTGTCCCCACTGAGTTGGCACTGGTGTTGAGCACGTCGTTGACAGCGGTGTCACAGTACAAGCCCCGCTGGACGTCATGTTCGCTGTCGGTCTGGTCACTCTCCTCATGCCCGCTGTCCTTGAGGCTGTTTCCCTCTAAGTCCTTGAAGGTGGAACTGCTGGGTTGAAGAAGAAAAAAATAAAAAATAAAAATTAATTAGTGTCATGTCAACTTTCATCATGTAAAATGTTTCCTGACTGAAGCGGGTAATGGTTCCTCCCCTGGGCTAGGTGCATAGAGGGATGACATCTCCCAGTAGGAAATGTGAACCATTTTTAAATCTGCCACAAAAAAACAATGTGCATCCTTAAAGATGAACTCTGGAAAATAATATAAACACAACCTTCCCTCTACCAAAGTATTCCTTCCGAAGTCATAAAATAACATTACAGTCCCACCACTTTATTAGCCTTTATAAGGAAGTGAAAATGAGGTCTTTCCGCTATCGGAAGGTATTGGGATTTATTGAAGCGGTTTATGGGGGAGAAGAGCTCTGCGGGGGAGGCACCAGAGTTGTGATGTCACTGATAGGAAGCAGGAAGAGCAGTGGGTGGGGCAGTGTCTCAGATTCTTCAGAATTTCTAAAAAGGCATTTTTGCCCTCTGACCAAGCAGCTGCTGTATATTTCTCTCTCTACCTTTCTTTCTTGAGTATCTATCCATCCATCTATGTATGAGGAGTGTCTAAAAGTATGTATCTATCGATCTACCATTCTTTCCTTCCTCTTTCTTTCTTTCTCCGGTATCTATCTATCTATCTATCTATCCTTATCTTCCACGTATGTATGTATTTATCTATCTAGCCTGTCGATACTTCCATCCTTCCTGCCTCTGTCTTTCTTGCTTGAGTATCTATCTATTGATCTATTTATCTTCCTTCCCCCCCTCTGTCTTTATTTATATCTATCTATTTATCTATCTATCTATCTACATATTTATGTACGTATCTATTTATCTATCTATCTATCTATCTATCTATCTATCTCCATTTCATTCTTCCTTCCTTCCTATCCTCCTCTCTTTTCTACTTGAGTAATATCTATCTACTTATCTATCCTTATCTTCTACGTATGTATAAATGTGTCTATCAATCTCTATTCATTTCTTCCTTCCTACCAACCTCTGTCTTTCTTTGAGTATCTATCTATCCTTTCTTCCTTCCTCTGTCTTTCTTTCCTATCTAATCTTTTTATCTATCTTATTTCCATTCTTCCTTCCTTGAGTATCTATCTATCTATCTATCTATCTATCTATCTATCTATCCTTATCTTCTACGTATGTATAAATGTATCTATTTATCTATCTCCATTTCTTCCTTCCTTCCTATCCTCCTCGGTCTTTCTTTCTTGAGTAATATCAATCTATCTATCTATCCTTATCTTCTATGCATGTTTAAATTTATCTATTTATCTCCTCTTTTCTTCCTTCCTACCATCCTCTGTCTTTCTTTCTTGAGTATCTGTCTGTCTATCTATATATCTGTCTATATATCTATCTAAATGTAAATGTATCCATTTATCTATCTCCATTTCTTCCTTCCTTCCTATCCTCCTCTGTCTTTCTTGAGTAATATCTATCTATATATCTATCTGTATGTATGTATCTATAAAGACAGTCTATCCGGAGATGAGAATCATTCTATCTCCTCTTTGTTATGTAGCAGAGGGATGTTTGGTGGTAAAGCTGACACCGGGGAAGCATTATATGGATCAGTAAGTGAATTATCCGGCATTATACAATCTTATTATGGCGCCGGTATCGATGGAAGCGTTGCCGGCTAACACAAAGCTTTGACATTAATATTGATAATAAACTGGAATGTCAAAACAGCAACAAATTCTGGGTGTGGATAATGAAATGGCACAGCTGTGTATTAATAGACTGGACGTCTCTTCTCCACCAGATCCCGGGGATCAGCCTGGCGGAAGGTGATGTTTGCAGCAGTGAAGCGGAGAGATATGATGGAGCGGATGTTCGGGGACAGATGTACTATGGAGGAACATATGTCATGGAGATGGATGCATGAAGGGGCCGCATTCCTCATGTATACATTGTCGCAACAACAACAACTGTCTTACCGCAGAATTTACTATTATATTGAGTATATATATATATATATATATAAATAAATCTGCATTTTAATAAACATGAAAAAAAAAAATCAGAGATGAATGTTTCTAAGACAATAACACATAATAATAGGAGGGGAGCTGACACATCTCTTTATGGTGGAATCTGAAGACGCGGCTCTGCGGTCAGTATGGCAAGGACACCCATTAAACCATAATAACCTCGCTTTTATTTTTTTTGTATTTTTTCCTGGTTCAGACTCATTCGGCGGTTACCAGAGGAGGAACGGTCACACATGACAACCTAATTTTTAATTTGTGCTACAATTATATTTTTATCGATCTGTAAGGGTGACATTTTAAACAGCACTATACAGGGGATTCCACTGTCCATTAATACAAGGGGCAGTTTTCCAACTGTCCCAATAATTTGATTTTATTGGAGGAAAAGGAAGGAAGGAGGGGAGGAAGGCGAGAGGAAAGGGATATAAAGGAGAGGAAAGGAAAATAAAGAGTGGAAGGAAGGAAGGAATGCAAGATGAAGGAGAAGGAGGAGAGGAAATGAAAGAGGAAGGAAAGACAGCTAGGAGAGGAAAGAGGAAAGAAAGACAGGTGGGAGAGGAAAGGAGAGGAAAAGGGAAGGAAGGACAGCTAGGAGAGGAAAGAGGAACAAAGGACAGCTAGGAGAGGAAAGAAAAGGAGAGAAACAAAGGACAGCTAGGAGAGGAAAGAAAAGGAGAGGAAGGAAGGACAGCTAGGAGAGGAAAGGAAAGGAGAGGAAGGAAGGACAGCTAGGAGAGGAAAGAGGAAGGAAGGACAGCTAGGAGAGGAAAGGAAAGAGAGGAAGGACAGAGGAAGCAAGGCAAGATGAAGGAGAGGAGAGGGAAGGGTAAGGAATGAAGGAAAGCAGAGGAGAGGAAAGAGAATGGAAGGAATGCAAAGAGAGGAAAGGAAAGAGGAAGGAAGGAAGGAAGGGGGGGAAGGAAAGAAAATCAAAGGAAAGGAAAGGAGGGAGGAAGGCACGTAGAGGAGAGGAAGAAATAGAGGAAGGGAGGAAGGAAGGGTGAAGGCAAGGCAAGGAAAGGAAAGAGAAGGAGAGGAAAGGAAAGGAAGGGAAGGGGAAAGAGAGGAACGGAAAATAAAGAGAGGAAGGGAGGAAAAAGCAATAAAGAAAGTAAGAAAGAATGGAAAAAAGAAAGAAAAAAAGAATGAAGGCAAGATGATGGAGAGAAGAGGAAAGGAAAGGGGGAAAAAAGGAAAGGAAAGAAGGACAGCGAGGAGAGGACAGGAAAGTAAAAATAAAGGAAATGAAAGAGAGGAAGGAATGAAGGCAAGATGGAGGAGAGGAGAGGAAATGAAAGGAAAGGAAAGGAAAGGAAAAGAAAGAAAAATAAAGTGGAAGGAAGGATGAAGGCAAGGAAAGGAAAGGGAAGGAGAGAAAAGGGCAGGAAGAGAAAGAAAAAAAAGAAGGAAGGCAGAGGAACTGAAAGGAAAGAGGAAGGGAGGAAGGACAGCAAGGAGAGGAAAGGAAAGGAAACAAAGGGAAAAGGAAAGAGAGGAAGGGAGGAGGGAAGGCAAGATGGTGGAGAAAAAAATGAAAGGAAAGGAAATGAAAAGAAAAGAAAGGAAAGAGAAAGGAAGGAAGGAAAGGAGAGGAGAGGAAATTAAGGAAGGAATGGAGAGGAAAGGAAAGCAGGGAGGAAGGAAAGGAAAGCAGGGAGGAAGGCAAGGAGAGGAGAGGGAATGAGAGGAAAGGAAGGGAAAGGGAGAGGAGAGGAGGAAGGAAGGTAGGAAGGAGGAGAGATAATGAAAGGTTTCCTGATGACCTACCTTCACATGACACTTGGGAGAGACAGAGGGAGTGAAACAGATTAAGATGAGATAGAGAGAGCCAAGCTATGTGCAGGTACAGTATGCATGCTGGGACTTGTAGTTGCACACATCTTGTATCTCTCACTCTTCCTATACATATAGATTGGTCGGAACCCATGAACGGTTAGCTCTGGCCCCCCCTGATTAGACTATATATTGCAAAGACACTCCGGTTGGTGTCAGACACAGCCGGTGTTGGAGGTGCACCTGCACATTACTCTATGGGCACACAGAGAGCACTCTAGGTGTCTTGTTCCTGCCGATGGAGTAATTTGATAGAATTACAGCCTGATAATGTTCTGGTGAGTGCACATTGATTCCGGCATTACGGGGAGGAAAAGGCAGCATTTGTAACACTACATCACAGCCGCCTTTCATGCTCCACAACTTGATTCTCATTTGATCTTGTTTTTTAGCTGAACAAAAATCAACTGGGGGAATATCTGCGCCGGCTTATTTGTCTGTGAAATATGTGTTTCAGAATCACAATCTACACAGACGCATTTAAATATGAATCACCTTGCAAGCTTCAGTAACGCTCTTCTTCAAAAGATTTGTTCTATTGTGGTGAGGGATAAATAAATAAAAAGAATTGGAGGAATCTTTGAGGCTCTATATTTCATAATGTGCGGCAGCGGGCGAGGCTGTGCCACCCAGGGCGTCTTCACTAACCTTGCTTAGATGTTGGTTAGGTTGTATAAAGAACCTTTATTCAAGTTTTTTTTATTATTATTTATTCAATAATTATTATTTATTTTTTATTATTTATTCAATAATTATTATTTATTTTTTATTATTTATGCAAGAATTATTTTTTTATTCTTTATAAGGATTTTCAAGGATCTTTATTCAATATTTTTTATTCAAGGATCGTATTTATTCAAGATATGTGAAAACATTTATAGATCAAAATAGAAGATTTATATAAAAAATTATTAATTAAATCCACAAGTGCTTTTGTTTTAACACTACTATTCCTTTATACTGGCTTTTGAAATCTAGACATTGGATGAAAGGTTTAGCTCTGGGAAACCCTTTTGAAAGATAAAAAGTGCATTTTATATACATCTATATAGATCAGACCAAAATGAGGGACAAATGAGGAGGGAAGAGGGACAGAGGGACTTTGTTCCAAATCAGGAACAGTCCCCTGGAATCCGGGACAGTCCCCTGGAATCCGGGACAGTCCCCTGGAATCCGGGACAGTCCCCTGGAATCCGGGACAGTTGCACATAAATCTGTTATGGTATTTGTATTCACAGTTAAGAAATGTTGTGATGTCACTTCCTGCCTCCAGCTGGCTGATTGGTCAATGAAGTAGAAGCAGACAGCAAATGATGCCATCCCTATGCTAAACCTATAATGTAAGCATTTCTAGAACAGCAGCATTTTGCAAGAAAAAAAAAAGGAAAGAATGGTAAAGAAAAGAAAAGAAAGAAAGAAAGAAACAGAGAGAGAGAAGAGAAGAGGAGAGAGAGAGAGAGAGAGAGAGAGAGAAAGAAAGAAAGAAACAGAGAGAGAGAGAGAGAAGAAAAGAAAGAAAGAGAGAAGAAAAGAAAGAAAGAGAAGAAAAAAAAGAAAGAGAAGAAAAGAAAGAGAGAGAGAGAGAGAGAGAGAGAGAGAGAAAGAAAGAAAGAAAGAGAGAGAGAGAAAGAAAGAAAGAAAGAAAGAAAGAGAGAAAGAGAAATAAAGAAAGAAAGAGAGAAAGAGAGAAAGAGAGAGAAAGAGAGAAAGAGAGAGAGAGAGGGGGGAAAGAAAGAAAGAAAGAAAGAAAGAAAGAAAGAAAGAAAGAAAGAAAGAAAGAAAGAAAGAAAGAAAGAAAGAAAGAAAGAAAGAAAGGGAAGAAAATGAGGAATGGGAGAGATCGATGAGGTAAAGAAGGAAGAAAAGGAAGGAAGGAAGATGAGAGGAAGAAAAAAGGAAGGAAGGAAAGACAGATGAAAGAGGAAATGATGTAAAAGATAGTTGTGAGAAATAAGAAAGGCAGAATGGTGAAAAAGAATGAGGGAAAGAGGAGGGAACGAAAAAGAAAGTATGAAAAGAAAAGAGGGATAGGAGAGATGGATGAAGGAAAGAAGGAAAGAAGGAAGGCAGAGAAATGAAAGGAAGTCACAGGGTAGAGTGGAGGGAGAGACAGATGAAGGAAGGAAGCAAGGCCAGAAGGAATAGAAAGAAAGGAGAGGATGGGAGGGGAGAGGAAAGGAGAGGATGGGAGGGGAGAGGAGAGGAGAGGAGGGGAGGGGAGGGGAGGGGAGGGGAGGGGAGGGGGAGGGGAGAGTAGGGGAAGGGAGGGAGGAGAGGAGGGGAGGGGAGAGGAGGGGAGGGGAGAGGAGAGAAGGGGAGAGGAAAGGGGAGAGAAGAGGAAAGGGGAGAGAAGAGGGGGTAGAGGAAGGGAGAGGAGACGAGGGCAAGGGAGGGGTAGGAGAGGAGGAGAGGAGAAAGGATGGGAGGAGAGAGGAGAGAAGAGGAGGGGAGAGGAGAAAAGGGGAGAGGAGGGGAGTATAGAGGATGGGAGGGGCGAGGAGAGGAGAGGAGAGAGGAGAGGAGAGGAAGAGAGGAGAGAAAAGAAAGGAAGGGGAGGAGAGAGGATAGAAGGGGAAAGGAGAGGAGAGAGGATAGAAGGAGAAAGGAGAGGAGAAGATAGGATGGGAGAGGAGAGGATGGGAGGGGAGAGGATAGGATGGGAGAGGAGAGGATAGGATGGGAGAGGAGAGGAGAGGAGGGGAGAGCAGAGGAGAGGATGGGAGGGGAAATGGGAGGGGAGAGGGAAGGGAGGGGACAGGAGGGGAGGGGACAGAAGGGCAGGGGAGGAAGGAGAGAGAAGGGGAGGAGAGAGGAGGGGAGGGGAGGAAAGAGGAGAGGAGGGGATGAGAGGAAGAAGAAAGGAGGAGAGAAAGATGAAAGAGGAAATGAGGGATGGGAAAGATAGTTGAGGGCAAATAAGGAAGGCAGAGAGAGGGAAGAAAATTAGGGAGAGAGGAAGCAGGGAAAGAAAGAGAATGTATGAAAAGAAAAGAGGCAGAGAAAGGAAGAAAGGAATAATTTAAGTTACAGAAAGAAAGAAGACAATTATATTATATGAAAACATTTCCAGGTACTTCTACCATCAGTAATTAAAATATACATTTAATGATTCTTGGATGAATATATAACTGCATTGATTGGTGTTTGTTATATCTCTTTGGTGTTCAGCTTTAAATTAAATGTCAACTTCTATTCTGGAGGCTTTTTACATAAAAACATGTAAATGTTAGCATGCAGAACATTTACATAAAAAGAACATTGTACGGCAGATTTACTGGTGTTTAAAAAAGTACACCAATCATGTACAAAATTAAAGCCAAATTGAAACCTTTAGTTTAAATCAGCTAAATACTGTACAGATGTATCAAATGTCTTACAATCATTTTTTTTTAAAGCAGCAACAGCCTGAGTAGCAAAGCCTGTGTATGGAGCAGCCTGTGTGTGGAAGAAGTGGTCCCTGCTAGGAGCAGCCTGTGTTTGGAAGAAGTGGTCTCTCTGATGTGGTCCAACATGTCCCCTGCTTTGTCAGACATATAGCTCAGCAATCAGTAAAGCTTATACTCCCCACTGATTAGAAATCTCTAGCTGTGACTCAGCAGGAGTGTGTTGGACCATTGCAGAGAGACCACTGCTTCCACACAGAAAGCAAGGGTCCCACTCTGCAGTATAATGACAGGGGAAAGACCTTTCTATTCAAGTTGTGTTATATATATATATAAAAGTAGTATAAAAAAAAAAACATTTTAAAAGATAATCCAAGAACAAAAGCATATAAAAATTATGAAACAGTCAAAGATGAAGCCTCACATAATGCCATAAATCCAGATCAGAAGTACAAAGGAAGTCAAGCATATAATATGGAGTCTATGAGTTAGAATCTTAACAACCAATTTGGTAGTAGCAAACCAGAAATCAAACAACAAATCTCAGAAAGAGGCTCGGTCGTAGGTGGTTAAAGTCGCACGTTTTAAGATATACCGTATATACTCGAGTGTAAGCCGACCCGAATAAAAGCCGAGGCACCTAATTTTACCACAAAATAAAGAAAAAAGGTATTGACTCAAGAATAAGCCTAGGGTGTCTATCTGCATGCCTCACTGTGCCCATGCCTCACTGCGCCCATGCCTCACTGCGCCCATGATTAGACTTACGTTTAACATTAGAGTATATAGAAGGGGTGCCTGGCTTTGAAAAATCAGTGCTCCCCAGGCGTAGGTCCCCCAGACAACAAACTGCACACTTGTAGAGGAGAACTACATGGGGCTACATGTGTGCCTACAGCCGGCCGCTACCAGGTCCCCCAATTTACCAGAGAAATGTCCATTTAACATGGGAGTCTATAGAAGGGGTGCCCGACTTTGAAAATCGGTGCTCCCCGGCCGTAGGACCCCCGGAAAACAAACTTTGCACACTTATAGAGGAAGAGTGTGGCTATATGTGTGTCAAGTTTGCTGAATTTGCTGAAAAACTTGGCTTATACTCGAGTATATACGGTAAATTGTTGTCAGTTTTCCAGGATGGAGAAACATCTTCAACATTGTATAACAAGCCCAGGTAAATTTGACTAGTTAATCTTTGCATTGTGTGCGTCTCTTTCTCTTTCTCATAGGTGTGCGCAGCCTATTGCATTAGGGTGTGCACCCCAAAGCTCAAACACATATTACCGATCACTCACGATCTTCATTCATAAAGGGAAGGGGCCAGTAAATTACATATTTACCGACCCCTTCACTCACTGATTCTAAAACATCCGAGCAGCAACAGCCAGTGGGAGAGGAGAGGAGGAAAGCCAGAAGCGCTGTAGAGAATAGGGGAGAAGCCAGAGCAGTAGGGGGAATTTTTGCTGTACAGGGGGATTAGGGTGTGCCTGGGCACACTTGGCACACCCTGTGTGCACGCCTATGCTCTTTATCTGCACGGCAAGTTACTTAAACCCTTTAGTTGAATTTGCTACCATTAATTTCTAAGTAAAAAGGAGACGTCTATGGCCGCGTACACGATCAGTCCATCCGATGAGAACGGTCTGAAGGACCATTCTCATCGGTTAACCGATGAAGCTGACTGATGGTCTGATGTGCCTACACACCATCGGTTAAAAAACCGATCGTATCAGAACGCGCTGACGTAAAACACGTCGACGTGCTGAAAAAAATGAAGTTCAATGCTTCCAAGCATGCGTCGACTTGATTCAGAGCATGCGTGGATTTTTAACCGATGGTCGTGCCTACTAACGATCGGTTTTGACCCATCGGTTAGGCGTCCATCGGTTAAATTTTAAAGCAAGTTCTCATTTTTTTGACCGAAGGATAACTGACCGATGGGGCCCACACACGATCGGTATGGAACGATGAAAACAGACCTTCAGTCCGTTTTCATCGGTTTTGACCAATCGTGTGTACGCGGCCTAAGTCTCTTGATGCAAAAGCCAGGAGAGCAATTGCTTCGGTTGAAGGCTGAGTTCGTCAAGTCTTTATCTTGCAACCGGAGCCCCGCAAACCGGAAAAATCTCCCAATATCTACCCAAAACTCCGAAATCTGAACACCACGTCTTTAAAAAAACAAAAAAAAGGCACCGATATCAATGGGAATTCAAAATCTCGCCTGAGCAAACATAATGGCAAGGCAATATAAAATATCACTCCTCAAATGTCAGACAAGAACAGCAGAGGCAGCCAAGGATCCTACCATACTGTGGTGATATATAGATCCAGAACCTTAAATCTGATGGTATTTATAGGAAACGCAAACGGACGGTCACTCGGTTATTATAAATCATAGGAAGACCTCAACGGTGCAATACAATAAATAATAATGTTGACGATGATTTACAATGTTCTTGCTTGCGCGATATATTTTTTTATATGAAAAAAAAAAGGCATGTACAAAGATTTATGGGGGGGTAGGATGATAATTCTTAAAATCAGGCAGAAAAAGAATTAATAACTGCAATTTGATTGATTGTAAGTCATTTATGGATACGATGGGGAGGGGATTTTTTTCCCGGCGGTCACTGGGATCGGCACTGCTACACAATCCAAACAGGATGATATTGTCAAGGGTTTAGTGAACGTAATGGTATAATTAAAGATAAAATGGTATAATAAAACACTGAGCTACACAGGAAATTTCAGAGATTTTACAAAATTGCTACTAATTGTTTGATTAACCTGAAGGTGGGTGTGCAAAATAGAGAGATGAATCGTTCAGCCCAATCTAACACATGGAAACGATTTATAACAAAAGATTACGTAAGGTGGCTAAACGTATGTAATGTCTACGGAAGGGTCAATTAAAGTGGTCAAATTAAAGCTTGTATTTACTTAATAGAAAAGAATGTTGACGTTTCTTCCTGACGAAGTCACATGGTGAAACATGTAGAACGATAAGTGCTGAACATTTGTATGGAGATTATTGTTTTTATGTATATTCTCTTTCTTATTTTTTTTTAATTTGTGTATGTACAATAAAATATATTTTTTTAAATATGTATATATTTTTTTATATATAAGCCAACCCGAATATAAGCCAAGGCACCTAATTTTACCACAAAAAAAAATGGGAAAATGTATTGACTCAAGTATAAGCCTAGGGTGTCCATCTGCATGCCTCACTGTGTCTATATGCATGCCTCACTGTTCCCATGCCTCACTGTACCCATGCCTCACTGTGCCCATAACTAGACTGACATTTAACATGGGAGTCTATGGAAGGGGTGCCCAGATTTGAACAATTGGTGCTCCCCGGTCGTAGATCCCCCAGACAACAAACTTTGCACACTTGTAGAGGAGAAAGGTAGCTACATATGTGCCAATTTACGGGTCTAGGGGACCTGCAACCTGCCATTACCGGATCCCCAAAGGCACCAGAGAAATTACCATTTAACATGGGAGTCTATGGAAGGGGTGCCCGGCTTTGAAAAATCGGTGCTCCCCAGCCTTATGTCCCCCGGACAATAAACTATAAAGTATAAAAACATGGCAGGGGTTACAGCTATCCACTTCTTTGTATAGGAAGACAAAACCCAAGCACAGACCCTTTCTTAGTTCCCATTAACTTGTATACAAAGGCAAAACCCAAGTACAGGCCCTTAAGCTGCTTCTGAAATCCCATAGACTTGTATACAATGGCAAAGCCCAAGCACAGGCCCTGAAGCTGCTTCTGAGTTCCCATAGAGTTGCATATGAAGGCAAACCCCTAAGCTGCTTCTGAGTTCCCATAGACTTGTCTAGGAAGGCAAACCCCAAGCAATGGCCCTTAAGCTGCTTCTGAGTTCCAATAGAGTTGTATAGGAAGCCAACCCCAAGCACAGGCCCTTAAGCTGCTTCTGAGTTTCCACTGACTTGTATAGAAAGGAAAAACCCAAGCACAGGCCCTTAAGCTGCCTCTGAGTTCCCATAGACTTGTCCAGGAAGGCAAAAACCAAGCACAGGCCCTGAAGCTGCTTCTGAGTTCCCAAAAACGTGCATAGGAAGGCAAAACCCAAGCACAGGCCGCTAAGCTGCTTCTGAGTTCCCATAGACATATATGAAAGCAAAACCCAAGCACAGGCCCTTAATTTGCTTCTGAGTTCCCAAAGACCTCTATAGAAAGGCAAAACCAAAGCATGGGCCCTTAAGTTGCCTTTGAGTTCCCATAGACTTGTCTAAGAAGGCAAAACCCAAGCATCGTCCCTTAAGCTGCTTCTCAGTTCCCATAGAGTTGTATAGAAAGGCAAAGCTTAAGCACAGGCCCTGAAGCTGCTTTTGAGTTCACATAGACTTGTATAGGAAGCCAAACCCCAAGCCCTTAAGTTGCTTCTGAGTTTCCATTGACTTTTATAGAAAGGAAAAACCTAAGCACAGGCCCTTAAGCTGCCTCTGAGTTCCCATAGACTTGCCCAGGAAGGCAAAAACCAAGCACAGGTCCTGAAGCTGCTGAGTTCCCAAAAACTTGCATAGGAAGGCAAAACCCAAGCACAGGCCGCTAAGCTGCTTCTGAGTTCCCATAGCCTTGTCTGAGAAGGCAAAACCCAAGCACCGTCCCTTAAGCTGCTTCTCAGTTCCCATAGAGTTGTATAGAAAGGCAAAGCCTAAGCACAGGCCCTGAAGCTGCTTTTGAGTTCACATAGACTTGTATAGAAAGGCATGACCAAAGCAAAGGCCCCTAAGCTGCTTCTGAGTTCCAATAGACTTGTGTAGGAAAGCAAAACCTAAGCACAGGCTCTGAAGCTGCCTCTGAGTTCCCATAGACTTGTCCAGGAAGGCAAAAACCAAGCACAGGCCCTTAAGCTGCTTCTGAGTTCCAATAGACTTGTATAGGAAGGCAAAACCCAAGCACAGGCCCTTAAGATGCTCTTGAGTTACCATTGACTTAAACATATGTCGCAATCAAGAACCAATCGAAGCAGGCCTTGTAACCAACAGTAGGGGTGTCACACCAATGGTCATACAGTTTAGAAGGTTTTTATCAAATAAATGGGATAAGAGAGCCAAAGTATTTTGGGGTTTCAGGACCCCTCGAAATGCATTGGATCTCTTATGCAAATAACTTTTAATTAAAAAACATTCTGGACCCTATGAACATTGGTGTGGGGCCCTTACTACTTCAAACATATTTGGACATCTCTCAGGACTTCCCTTTGGTACATGTGAGCAGCCTTGCTGGATAATATACTGGAACAACGTCTTCACATTTGACATTCATTTCATTATAGATGAGATATCAGCAGTTGATACTATTAAAAATTGTGGCTTAGCAGCAGTTGGAGGAGTCCTGGACTCAACAGACAGTTAAGATGGACATTGACAGATCGAGAAAAAACATGTTACTTCAACTACGAGGCAAGCTAATACATATTCATGCACTTTTTTTCTGAGACAGATCCTTCTTGAAGGCCTCATACATATAAAGCATTAAGGTTCTCACACCCACTGAATCAGAAAAAATAATATATTAAAATTGCTGTTGGGAGATTTTGGTTATGCGACCTAGCTACTGTATATTAACCCATTTTGGATAACCAAAAAATAAATAAAAAGCTACAGATCTTCTAAATTATTTATAAAGCATTCTATAAAGATACAGGTTATATTCCATGTAAAATTTTACAATTTCAGTTAATGGCAATTGAATACAAATGTACTGGGTAACAACAATGCAGGAGTACAAAAAATATTTCCAGATTCGGCAACACTGAAGGCCTAGTAGCATTTGATAACCCAAACCAGTAGCGCGCTAGGGCCACCTTTGGCTCCTCCTATCAGCTTGCTAGGAAACTTAAGGGCAGGTGGGAGAAACAGTGCCCCATCATTGGTATCAATTGGATGAATAGTTTGCTATTGTTGGTGTCAGTTTTTGGACAAGTGCACCCCATTTTCTCCCAGTTCTCCCATTGATACCAACGATAGGGCACTGTTTCTACCAGTGAAACTTAAGACGCTTTCCCTGACTTGTTCTTTCCCCAACTTTTTTGGGGTAGGCGGTACACTTTGGTGGGGGTGGGTCAGCCATGCTGTCAGGTCACCTGTGGCCAGGTGACAAATGCACCCCGTTGGAGACAGGGGTGCACCACAAGGTAGTGAACCCAATAGCGGACTGCTGCAGATGGACAGGAAACATGAGCCCAAAAATCCCCACGGCGCAGAGTTAAAGGTCCAGCAGGTGTTCACCAGAGAGTCTAGTGGTGAGGAATGACCTTTGCTGCAACTGAACCCATGTCACGGCCCCTGGAGTCCCCCAGGTCACACTCCGTAAGGATAGAGGGGAAGCGGCCACTCAGGACACAAGGGATAGTGATGGGTAAGCCGAGGTCGGGGCAACAGGCAGACGAGGGTAACCAAGGGACTGGCCAAAGGTCAGGGTGACAGGCAAACAGGAGCCAAAGTCGGTACACAGAAAGGTTAACGTAGCACACGGCAATCGGGAACACAAGCTAACAAAGTTGAACAGCAGAGTAGACCTGCAGTGCACTAGTTAATATAGAGTTCCTGTGATGGCCTGGGATGGAGCCATACAGGGAGGAGAGGTGATAAAAGGCAGCCAGAAAGAGAGTCAGGCCTCTAATGGACACATGGAGGAGAAGGTAAGCGGCCAGACATTATTGCATGTCCATGACACATGCCCCATGCCCCATGACCTTTGACCTCTGGGAACCTGCCTTCTGACCTTTGACCTCTGGGGGAGGTTCCTGTTAGAAATTCCTGAGTCCTATCCTTAAACCCTAGCTGAGGTACAGGATGATACCATTAGGGGTGCCCGGGACAGCAGGGACCCCCCTGTCTGGCAGTTCCCCTAACCTGCTGCCATACTACCTCTCTACCTATTAGCTAGGGATACCTACTCTACTCTCATTCAGCCCACTGTGGCGCCCTGATACCCCAAATGGGGCCCTGTTGCCGATACATTGTTTTTATTCGTCACCTGTTTATGATGTTGTGTTTATTGCCTTTTGTCATGCCAATATTCTGTTATGCCTACCTTTTGCTTTGAAAAATAATAATCTATTGAAAGTAAAAAAATATTTCTAACAAGTTATCCTAGAAATGGAAGGCTGAAGTTACTTTTACAGAACTACGCCGCTGAAATCGCTCTTGAAAACCCCACTTAAGAGAGCGAAAAAAAAGCTGCGAGCGTTTGCAGCTTAATGCGGTCTTCTGCCCCCCTCCCCTCCTCTGTATCCATGGAAACCAGAAGGACCACCTACCATTCATAGCTCAACATCGCTGGATGGATCGAGCTGTGAAAATCACTTATACCCACATCTTCAAATACTTCCTTTCAAATAAAGATGTAAAAAAAAAAAAAAATTGTGTTCTAAAACGGAACGTTGAGTTCTAGACTAAATGGGGCTTTTGACATTGTGTTTTGAGTCAAAAGCTTTTGTGGTCATTGAAGAAAATATATATTTTTTAACAAGTCAGGAAGCAGAGGAAGACAAAAAAAAACTTTCGAGACAGAAACTATTGAGATTAAGAGGAGCACATCAAGCTGAAGATGTGGGAACTGCCATTAAATGACTTGCTTTTTTTTTTAACGCAAGCTTGGGAGATTTCTTCTTCATCGTTGCTTTTTGCCGAGTGAGTTACCGATCCCAAACAAGTATGCAGCCAGTGAGGTCAAGACTCCTGACCTACATAGACCTTTAGATCAGTAAATCTCTTACAGTATCTCTAGGATCCGGGCCTATATAGCCAGGGGGGCATAACCCACCTTGTCCATCTGCCTCGTAGTGTGCTCAGCAGCTAATGACCCTTTGTCCATGGCTGGTCAAGCTAGTAAGCACGCGCACGTTGGCACATATGAGATAGCGTGTGTCAGGGTACATGTGTTCGGATATGTTTCTAAAGCTGGCCGTGCTCATTGGCTCGAAGGGTAATGAAAGTATTTCTGGTGACTGGTCTGATCTCCAGCTTCTCCAGAGATTACTAGTTGCCCATCGGTTGCTGACCTAGGTTGACCTGACTATTCTCTCGACTGAGATCAGAAAAGAAAGATGGAGCCTCTGAAACGCGTAGTCTCCACCCATTTCCTGATCTGGGTGGTTGCTTTAGAGCAGGGGTAGGCAACCTCGGCCCTCCAAGTCCCAAGACCCTGACAATCACAGGCATGACTCAGAGGGAGAGGCATGATGGGATTTGTAGTTTCACCACAACTGGAGTGCCGAAGGTTGCCTCCCCCTGCATTGGAGTTTGGAACGAGGCTGAAGGACACTACTCTTTTTTGTCTCCATGTGGTCCAGCTGCCTGGCTCAATGACTCGCTTGCTTGACTCGCTCCTTATCAGTGCATAATACTACCTTTGCACCCTACTAGCTTTCATGCAAGTATGGATATTTTATTTATCAATGGATTTATTTTATTATTATTATTGCGCTCTGGTTACTGTGTGTTTTTCCTACTCTCTCGGCTTGCCTGCCTTGAGCCCTGTTTGGATCTACCAACTCTCTTTCCTGTAGTCTGCCTGGACCCCTGCTTGACTACTCTTTTGCCTGCCAAGACCTTTCTGTTCCATCCATTCCCCCCGGTGGGGCAACCCTGAGGGCCGTCATTACTTTTTATTTTTCCTACTCTCTCGGCTAGCCTGCCTGGAGCCCTGTTTGAACCTGAATACTTTCTGTCCTGCAGTCTGCCTGAACCCCTGCTTGGACTTGACTACTCTTTTGCCTGCCAAGACCTCTGCCTGATCAGGCCTCTCTATAGTCTGCAGCCATATGAACAGTCCACACCATAGGCCTTTCTGTTCCATCCATTCCACTGGTGGGGAAACCGATGTCCGTCGTTACTTTGTTTTTCCTAAACTATAGGCCTTTCTGTTCCATCCATTCCCCCGGTGGGGCAACCCTGAGGGCCGTCGTTACTTTGTTTTTTCTACTCTCTCGGCTGGCCTGCCTTGAGCCCTGTTTAGATCCGACTACTCTCTGTCCTGCAGCCTACCTGGACCCCTACTTGGACTTCTCTTTTGCCTGCCAAGAGCTCGGCCTGACCAGGCCTCTCTATAGTCTGCAGCCACGTGAACAGTACCACCAAAACTAAGGAAAAAAAAGGTTTGGGCTGCTGGGAGTTAAGCTATGATTTTTTCCAAGCCTGCAATAGACAATTATAGACAATTATCAGACATTGAAGCCACGTGTACATGGAGTAGTTGTTGTTTCTGTATCTTTTATTCCTCTGTTCTTAAAGGTCATGACTAATTCAACAAACAAAGGATCTTTGAAAAAAGAAAAAGTTTTCAACTAATCGGTTTCCAAGGAGCTTTCATTATAAAATGCGAGTTGTTTAATCATAAACGTGTAGCAAAACACTTGAACTTGACACGGAACATCCTGTTGTAAACACAAATGGGGGATGAATTGGAGAAAATATTGGCACATAACACCTTAGTGACCACCTACATGCACACAGCGGGTCCATACAAAGAGCCCTACAGCCCTTTGGCACTTACTGTGTGGCCCTCAGGGCCCCCTGTAGATAGTAGTCTATCAAAAATAGGTGGCATATATGACACAATTAAGACAGAAAGGCAGCAGTGGGAGTCATTGGCTCCTGCTGCTGTCCAACAGTGAGGTGAGAGCAGGGGTGGGGCCATGCTGTGCTCTGTGTGTCAAGGGAGAACTCGTGGGGGGAAAAGAGCCAGGAGTGCCGACGGGGTAACCCCAGAAGAGGGGGGATCTGGGCTGCTCTGTACAAAATTATTACACAGAGCAGGTAGCCAGTGATTAGAGATCGGAGGGTGGGGCCAAGCCGTGCTCTGGTTGTCAATGGACACACAGAGCCAGCTTGGGAGCACTCGGTTGGGGAAAGGAGCCAGGAGCGCTGGCGGGGGAACCCCAGGAGAGGGGGGATCTGGGCTGCTCTGTGCAAAACCATTACACAGAGTAGGTAGCCAATGAGTAGAGAGCGGAGGGTGGGGCCAAGCCATGCTCTGTGCGTCAATGGACACACAGAACCAGCTTGGGAGCACTCAGTTGGGAAAGGAGCCAGAAGTCCTGGTGGGGGAACCCCAGAGGAGGGGGGATCTGGGCTGCCTTGTACAAAACCATTACACAGAGCAGGTAGCCAGTGAGTAGAAAGTGGGGGCAAGCCATGCTCTGTGCGTCAATGGACACACAGAGCCAGCTTGGGAGCACTCGGTTGGGGAATGGAGCCAGAAGCGTCGGCGGGGGAACCTCGGAAGTAGGGGGATCTGGGCTGCTCTGTGCAAAAGCTTACACAGAGCAGGTAGCCAGTGAGTAGAGAGCAGAGGGTGGGGCCAAGCCATGCTCTGTGAGTCAATGGACACACAGAGCCAGCTTGGGAGCACTCAGTTGTGAAAAGGAGCCAGAAGCGCCGGCAGGGGAACCCCAGAAGAGGGGGGATCTGGGCCGATCTGTGATAAACCCATTACACAGAGCAGGTAAGTATGACATGTTTGCCATTTTCAAATAAAAATGCCTTCAGATTCACTTAAAGTTTGCAAACGAAATGTCATCTACTTAGAGTTTACATCTACTTTTATATTCCCTGTGAAAAAAAAAATATGTCAAAATGATGCTATAATAAATACAGTAAGTGTAAGAAAAAAGCATCAACTTTGCTTGTGAAAAATAAAAATATGATCAACATAACATTGGCAGATCTGAAAGTGGCACCATGGGAAAAGGGAGCTTTGAAAAGCATTTAAGTATTGCTTTGAAAGAAAATCCTTTATTGAAAGTAAAAAAAAAAAAAAACACTTTACAGTGTCGGATGTTTCCTGCGGTGGGACGATCCGGGGGCTCAACAACAATGAGGGATGTTTGCTCTGGCATTCCTGACTTTGAGCAAAGAGAGCTGTGCAGAATGAATAGAAGATGGGAAGAGCAGAGGGCGGACACCGCCGACTCGCTATCAGTCTGCGCCAAGGCTGGCCATGTTTGCTTTGCTTTTGATTAATGGCTCCATCACAGAAGAAGAATGGGGAAAGGCAGATGTAAGCCTGTGTTGAGCAGGTGTGTTTGTCTGCGCGTCCCCCCCCCCCTCCGGCTGTAAATACGACTACTGTATTTTCTTGTCTTGTATTTGACCACGAGACCATGTCGCTTTTCTCTTCTGATGAATGCCGGAAAAATAACATCTCAATTATCGGCCGTGCAGCACAGGTGTAAAGTGTCTTGTCGTTCCTCTCTTGCACGCTTAGACCCCCCCCTTTGTCTACACCGTCCTAAGTATTCGAGTCGCATATGGACGAGCCAGACGTAAAGCAAAAACTAGAGGCCTGCCATGCTTAAAGTGGACCCAGTAGAGTCTACCTCAAGGGGTAGGCAACCTTAAAGAGCTGGAGATCTACCTGAACACCATGGGAGAAGTCAAAGATCACCGGGCACAATGGCACTTCCTCACACGTGGCCACAAGTAGAAAAAAAGCGCTTTACCCTTGAACTACATAGAGGGTTCTGTACTGAGAAGCACTGTACACACGGCCGGGTACACCCCACACTAACCTTGTATTCTACCGCACATGCGTCCAAGTCTTATCGAGCATGCGTGGTTTCGTTTACAAGGCAGGTAAGCATACATACAGACGACCATTTTTTTTCGGCAGGAAACACTCTGCCGGGAATTCCAACGAGAAAATAGAAAGCCAGGTTCTCTATTTTACCGTCGGGATTCCCGGCCAAATGCTCTCCTGGCAGTTTTCCTGACAGGAAACCCAGTCGTGTGTACGAGGCTTAAGAGTGGCAAGGATGTGGAATTCCCTTCCACGGGTGGTGGTCTCAGCAGGGGGCATTGATAGTTTCAAGAAACTATTAGATAAGCACCTGAACAACCACAACATACAGGGATATACATATATAATACTGACATATATTCACACACATAAGGGGGACTTGATGGACTTGAGTCTTTTTTCGACCTCTATGTGACTACGTAACTATGAAACCTTATTTAAACCTCTAATTGCCGTACTACCTTATTGCAGTCACGCGTTTCAAAGGTGGTGAGGAGGCAACACATTGTCTCCTGAGGGGGAGAGCGGTTGGTGCAGTTGGTATCACTCCGCATGGGACAGGAGCCGGTGTTCTGATGAGAAATGACTCCCGTCAAATAATGCCCGCCCTGTACTGCGCATGTGCAGCGCTTGCGCAGTATGGAGCCGCCGAAAGCCTCCGAACATCGGAATTTACCATCAGCTGTAGACGGCGCCTGCGCACAATAGCCGACATTGTGCCACACGTTACCGATGCTCGTGCAAGTCTGCAAAGGGGCGGATTTCTTCATGATGGGCGCGCATGAGGGGTGGATTATTATGTAATGGGTTTGGAAAAATAGCGTTGATATATTTTTTATGAGATGTGTTTAAGCTTCATAAAAAAATTCCACCACAATCTTAGCAGCACTGCCCATCATTACATAATACGCCCCCTTCTGTAGGCATCCGCCCCTCACATGCGCCCAACATGAAGAAATCCGTCTCTTACACCAGTTTTTGGACAGTGGAGAAGACTACCTATTGCTCCTGCCACTGTTACAATAAGGAAAGGTCAATAGTCTGCTGACTTCTAGACCAGAGCGGAGGCCTTAAATACTGGTTTTTGGCCCATTGAAAAGACAACCTATTGCCGCTACCACTGTTACAGTGGGGACAGGTCAATAGTCAGCTGACTAGCTCATACATTTCTAGACCAGGAAGGAGGCCATTAACACCAGTTTTTGGCCCAGTGGAAAAGACAACCAATTGCCCCTACCGCTGTGAAAATAAAGGATCGGTCAATTGTTTGCTGACCTGCTCATAAATATCTAGTCCACGGAGGAGGCCATTAACACTGGTATTTAGACCAGTGGAGAAGACAACCTACTTCCCTTACCACTGTTACAAACAGGATGGGCCAATAGTCCATTGACTTGCTCATTAAAATCTAGACTAGGGAGGAGACCTAAATGAAATGAATAAAGAAATGTCTCTTCAAGATCAAATTCAAGCAAACTTAACGCAGATGGTACCCAGGCAACAGCATTAACCACTCAGCTACTCCTTTGCCCGCACTTATGGTCTAGTACAAGGTTTGAGTTTGGCAGCCATGCCTTTTGAAGCCCCTGATCACTTCTAGACCAGGGAGGAGGCCATTAACACCAGTTCCTATTGTCCCTACCACTGTAACATTAAGGAAAGGTCAATAGTCTGCTGACTTGCTCATAAATATCTACACCAGGGAGGAGGCCATTGACATCAGTTTTTGGCCAAGTGCATAAGACAACGTATTGCCCCTACCATTGTTATAAGTTTAGGTCAATAGTCTGCTGACTTTATCACAAATATCTAGACCAGGGAGGAGGCCATTTTTTGGCTAAGTGGAGAAGACTACCTATTGCTCTTGCCACTGTTACAATAAGGAAAGGTCAATAGTCTGCTGACTTGCCCATGAATATCTAGACCAGGGCGGAGGCCATTGATACCAGTTTTTGGCCCAGTGGAGAAGACAACCTATTGCCGCTACCACTGTTACAGTGGGGACAGGTCAATAGTCAGCTTACTTGGTCATAAATATCTAGACCAGGTAGGAGGCCATTAACACCAGTTTTTAGCCCAGTAGAGAAGACAACCTATTTCTCCTACCACTGTTACAATAAAGATGGGTCAATAGTCCATTGACTTGCTCATTAAAATCTAGACTAGGGAGGAGCCTAAATGAAATGAATAAAAAAATGTCTCTTCAAGATCAAATTCTAGCAAACTTAACGCAGATGGTGCCCTTGGCCATAACCAAACCAGGACCCAGGCAACAGCATTAACCACTCCGCTGCCCGCACTCATGGTCTAGTACAAGGTTTCAGTTTGGCAGCCATGCCGTTTGAAGCCCCAGATCACTTCTAGTAATGTACTGAGACAATTCTGTTGGTTGAGTGCTGGACCCCAAACGAAAGGATCCAAATTTTTAAGATGACACTCTATAAGATATCCTTGGGGATCTACAGCGTAATCTAAGAAATGTGGACTGAAAGAGTGCCGCAAATATAGGATAAGTCCAGTAAATTGTTTTCTTTGATCTCATGCAACTACATGAGATCAAAGGCCCAAGACTCTCTTTCCTGGCATCGATGAGGGCCCCCCCCCCCCATCGATGCCGGGAAAGAGAGACTTGGGTCTTCGAAACACGTTGGATTCTTCTTTGATCTCAGGCCCTCGAAATTAAATTTTTCTTGTGACCTTCCCTTGTGGACTAATACTTGATCAGTGGCACTCTAACTCCCACCACTAATTTACCAAGAGGAAACATATTGGAGTAAGCCTCGAGTACTGATGCTCCACGTACCTTTTAATCAGATGGGCCCGGCTGTTCACATAGTTTGTGTCGAACGTGTAATTTTCTGTCTGAAAGAGAAAAAGGAGAAGACAAGATGAGGTTACGGAAGTTGTAGTAATCTCAAAATGTACTATTTTAATTCATGGGGTGCTTGATCAACCCATAAGTTTGCTGTTCTCAGACAACCTCAGTCTGTCTTTGGTATCAAAGTCCCTCTCTACTTCTTTCTTTCATGACTGTACCTCTTTAGGTCTGACCAAATAAGCAGCCAACTTCTCGGAAGACGACTATTAAGCTGAGACCGGCTCTCCTAATTCAAAGGTAAAGGGAGCTCATGTAGAGTTGTAATGGTAGCATCAAGTGGGGGGGGGGGATTCAATTAGTGCCTCCCCCAACAGCAACCAATCATACTTGTTTTTTATTTTTTAAGCTTAATTGTATTAGTATTTTTTGATAACACAATATTTTTATTATTATTTTTATAAAAACAATATTTTTTTAATATTATTTATAACACATTTGTATTCTTTTTTTATACCAACAGTAATTATTATTTTTATTATATTTTATTGCATATGTTGAGCATCTTGGGGTGTTAAAAATGAATGGTGCCGCTAAAAAAAAAAAAAAATACAGGTGTGTCTCACCAGCATTGCTTCAAAATATATATATCTATATATACATAGATATATATATATATATATATATATATATATATCTCTATCTATCTATCTATCTATCTATCTATCTATCTATCTATCTATCTATCTATATCTATCTATCTATCTATCTATCTATCTATATATATATATATAAACACAGATAAGGTCCAAAATGTTTTTCTGTTTTTTTTTTTTTTTGCCACAGGCACACGTTGATGGATCTAAAAGAAATAAAAAATAATAGCAGGGTGTAGTAATAGTAAGTCCTATTCTTTCCCCTTCTGCTGCCAGGTCCAAAATTGCCCCCCATCCCCCTAATATCGATCTAAAAAAAGAAAAAAAAAAAAACAGAGATGACGTCTACAATTTTTGGTACAAGTTCATGATTTTAATACTCTTGGGGTGTTAAAAATAAAAGATGCCGCTAAACTGGACAGCTTGGTCTGTTAAGTTGGAAAAATAACATATCTACTGGCAGGATCAACAGGTAATAAAAATAGATTGCAGAGATGATTCACAAAAATAAAAACTGCAATAATGCCATCAACAGATTGATCATAAATGTGATTTTTGTCCTTAGTTATACCATAATAATAATTTAAAAACAAAATAATAATAATAAAACAGTTAAACAGTGAATTGAATACAACACGCAATGAATTGGAGAGAGTGAAAATAATAATGTAAAAAAAAAAAGGGTTTTACTACAGTCAATAGCTATTTTTAGTTTATTTTTTTATAGGTATAAAAAAAAAAAAAAGCCTTTTAGTGTTTCAGCCTTTATTATGTTCTGACAGACTTCAGTGATGTTGAAATTGTCCTCCTACACCTGTTGTGTTTGAGGCTGTCTCTTACCCTGACACTCGCGGCACGCAGGTAGCCTGCTGAAAATGAAGCATAACAGCCGCAACCTACATTAACCTTGTCAGCGGCCTGTACAGACGCTAAAAATGTCATTTTTTTTCCCTGCAGATCTCAAACAACCAGTGTGGCGCCCCCACCCCGCGCTCCCTTCATGGGGGCTCACTGGCGAGTTGTGCCCTGCCGATTGCCAATCATCTCTGCTGACAAGACATATGGGTCCCATTGATAGAAAGGCAAGCTGAGCTGGAAAAAAAAATGCTACTCTACCCAGTGCTCCCACTGTCATCAGTTGAAGATGAGTGATCTAAAAAATATATAAAAAAAAAAAATTTAAAAGAAAAAAAAAAATGACGTCCACATTTTTTATTTTATTTTTGCACTGGTGCAAGTTTATGAGTTTAATGGAAATAATAGTAGCGTGGTTAGTGCCAAACTTTCCAGTATTGTTTTAAAAAATATTTTAAAAAAGGGCAGTAAATCCCAACATTTCCCCTTTTGTTGGCAAGTCCAAAACTGACCTGAACTTTTTGGTACAAGTTTAAGAATTTAATTGAAATTGGGTAAGTCCCAAATTTTCCCTTCTGCTATCAGGTTGGAACTTACCCAATTTAAATTAAATTCATAAATATATATATATATTAGAAAAAACACACAAATATAAGGTCCAATTTTTTATTTTTTGGCACATGCGCGAGTTGATGAATTTAAAAGAAATACAAAATAATAGCAGTGTGGTAAGTCCCATCCTTTCCCCTTCTGCTGCCAGGTCCAAAATGTACCCCTGTCTCCCCAGTAATGATTTATATATATATATATATATATATATATATATATATATATATATATATATATATATATATATAGATAGATAGATAGATAGATAGATAGATATACATATATCTATCTATCTATCTATCTATATATCTATATATCTATATATCTATATATATATATATATATGTATATCTATATTGTATATATTTAAAAAAAATGCAGATAAGATCAAAAATGTTTTTGTTTTTTTTTGGCACAGGCGCGAGTTGAATCTAAAAGAAATAAAAAAATAATAGCAGGGTGGTAAGTCGCATCCTTTCCCCTTCTGCTGCCAGGTCCAAAATTGGCCCCCATCCCCCTAATATCGATCTAAAAAAAAAAAAAAAAAACAGAGATGAGGTCTGTAATTTTTCTGCACTGATACAAGTTTATGATTTTAATTGAAATTAATAATATAAGTAGGGTGGTAAGTACCAACCTTTTGCCTTCTCTGTTGCCATGTCCAAAATTGCCCCCCCTCAATCCTCCATCCTAGGATGAACCCCCCCCCCCCCCAATCTCCCCTTCTAGCACAAATACCCCACAGTCACCCCTAATAGTCAACCCCCCCCCCAAAGAATAATAATATCTCCCCTCTACCATATTACTTTTATGCCACAAACTCCCTAAATCCCTCCTCCTAGCACAAATCCTCTTCCCCCATCCCCCCTCCTAGCATAAATCCTCTTCCCCCATCCCCCTTCCCAACACAAATCCCCCCCACACCTCCCCTAATTTGCCCTCCTAGAATTATTCTTACCCCCTGTTGCCCCCCAAATTCTCCTTCTCAACACAAATCCCCTCCCCCATCTCACATGATATCACAGTGCCCAGGGCAGCAGCCCCTTCAGCCCCCCCCCCCCCTGTCCCCAATGGAAGATCTCCTCTCACCTCTCGCTTGGTTACATTTTGGATTTTCATCTCACTTTGCTTAGCCATTAATTGATATGAATGATTCAGGGAATTACTATAATTATGAATTTTAGAACACCCATTACAGGATTGTGGTGCAGCCCAGACCTCAAAGACAATACTGAGGGTACGCAGAACAGACACGCTGACTCACTAGCAATGTATTCCTGGAAATCATCTTAACATTTTAACAGTCTGTGTTGAAAACAGCAAAAAAAAAAAAAAAAAAAGCAAAAGCCTAGACAAAATATAAAAACGCAGTGCGTATGCAACCGTACAATGTTGTGGGATCTGGGCACCGGCCAACAATGGGAAACAAATGAAGCACATGGGCTCTCTGTGAGACAATGATGGCATCATTCTCTGAGGTTTAATAGCTGTATTTTTATGTATAAACTCCCTCTGGAGAGGATGCATTGAATACACAAACTGCAGCTCTTCTATTATTTATTATTCAACAAAACAGTCTTATTATTTTCACTTTTCTAAGTAGCAGTGTTACTTGTCAATGCCATAAAAAGGAGAGAGAGAAAAAGAGAGAGGAAGGGTGTAGGGAGAGAGAGAGAGAGAGAGAGAGAGAGAGAGGGGGGATAAAGTAAGAGGGGGGGTAAATAAGAAGAGAGAGAGAGAGAGAGAGTGATTGACATAGGTGGGAAAAAATAAATAAAAGAAGGAAGGAGGGAGAAGAAAGTAGAGGAGAGTGAGCGACACATACAAAGAAAGACAGGAAAGAGAGAAAAAGAGAGAGGAAGAGGGAGAACGTGATTGACGCAGGTGGGGAATAAAAACAAACAAAAAAAGCAGAGAAATTAAAGTAGAAGAGAGATTGATGCCACAGATGAGAGAGAGAGAGAGAGAAAGAAAGAGAGAAAGAGAGAAAGAGAGAAAGAGAAAGAAAGAAAGGCAAAGAAAAACAGAGAGAAATAGAGAGAGAAAGGGAGGAAGAGAGAAAAAGGAAGAAAGAAAGAAAGAAAAGAAAAGAAAAAGAGAGAGAAAGAAAGAGATTCAGAGGAATAGAGAGTGCTACATGCATAGGAAGGGGGAGAAAGGGGGGGGGGAGTGATGAGAGAGAAAGACATTGAGAGAGAGAGAGAAGGGGGAGAAAGAGAGAGAGAGAGAAAGAGACACAGAGAGAAAGATAGAGAGAGAGAGGGGAGAGAAGAGAGAAACACAGAGACAGAGAGAGATAGAGAGAGAGAGAGAGAGAGAGAGAGAGAGAGAGAGAAAGAGAGAGAGACGGAGAGAGGGGTGAGAAAGACAGAGAAGAGAGAGAAAGAGATAGAGAGGGGGGAAAGAGAGAGAGAGAGAGAGCAAGGCAAGATGAGACTGAATATTGAAAGTTCCCATCTAGTATTTCATTATTATGTATAAGACATCAGCACAGGGTGTAGGCCCACATCCTGGGGGGTGTAGGCCCACATCCTGGGGGGTGTAGGCCCACATCCTGGGGGGTGTAGGCCCACATCCTGGGGGGTGTAGGCCCACATCCTGGGGGGTGTAGGCCCACATCCTGGGGGGTGAAGGCCCACATCTTCGGGGTTCAGGCACACATCTTCGGGGTTCAGGCACACATCTTCGGGGTTCAGGCACACATCTTCGGGGTTCAGGCACACATCTTCGGGGTTCAGGCACACATCTTCGGGGTTCAGGCACACATCTTCGGGGTTCAGGCACACATCTTCGGCGTGCAGGCACACATCTTCGGCGTGCAGGCACACATCTTCGGGGTGCAGGCACACATCTTTGGGGTGCAGGCACACATCTTCGGCGTGCAGTCTGTTAGTCACCCCAGTCTTCATCCCTGTTGCCTTTCTACACCTTTTGGAAAGTCCAGTTTACTGATCTTCACTTACCTTCCACAGACACAACTAATGGGCCCTCCAATTGACTTTCCTTATTTTACATGATAGAAAATTCCCCAGGAAGGGGAGCTATGAATGGAGGAGCTGGAGGATTTTGGTGACCATTGGGGGTCTAAGCCAAACCAGAATCCTCACCCAACCAAAATACATTTTAAAGCTCTCTCTACAAGCATTACCAGATACATTTATGGCCTTGAAATGCCTACATGGGAACGCCTAGTATAATTCCGCATTAGAATTTGTAACACACTCAATGCGCAGACAACAACGGCGAGCGCGAGAAATTGATGGCCAATAGATCAGCAGGCAAAGGACAGTCCATATGACCACAATCTGTTTCCAAACTAATTGCTTCCAATTCCCCCGATAAAGCTAATTCCGCACGTGTCAATGTAAGTACAAGTTCAAAGGTATATTCCCATTAGCATATCATTACCACTTCAAGATGAGACGCATTATTTCACAAATATTGAACCGTTAGCAATTTTTTTTTATTTTTTTACAGGATTCCATTTAAATTGCAGAATCCTGAAAATATCACATTATGGATATACAGAAATGGGATTGTAATAATATATTCAGATTAAAAAGAATGAGTATGATTGATGAGGCGTAACGCCTGCCAAAAACACACTTGTGTTCGTTATGCACTTGGGTGAAAAAATTATATATTTTACCTCTCGGTATTATCCGTATACCTCCGTTTGCTGCTTCGCATTAATCTTCATTGGGCTTCAATCTACCGATTTAACTAAAAATAGTATTTTTTATTCTGTAGAAGTGTATACTCAGCTAATGAGAAAAATCTGACGTTCTGTCATTCCAGAAATGAATAATGACTTGTCATTTCTCGGTTCTATAAATGATAAATGCATCGATTGTGCCCAATAAGGGTATTAAAATATATCAGATGCTAAGTTTGTAATATCATCGATGGAGCTAGAGCGAAACGCAATTTCCCATTCGGTACGATAGCCTATATATCAAAAGGACGTTAAACAAAAGAAAAGTTCTTGAAATATCTTGGCAAAGGAAGTTTAGATGAAGCAAACTTTACCAAACCAGTTGGGAAAAAAATAGAGCTTTCTTTTGGTGGTATTTGATCACCACTGGTTTATTTTTTTGTTTGTATTATAATTATTTTATTTATTTTATTATTATTTTTTTTATAATTTTTTTTGGGTTATTTTTTTATTATTATTACTATTTTATTATTATTTTATTTATTTTATTATTTTTATTTACTTATTTATTTTATTATTTTTATTATTATATAAATGAGAAACAACCCTATCCAATAAAATCTAATTTTTTCAAACATTTCGGCCAATATGTATTCTGCTACATGTCTTTGGTTAAAACCAAACTGCTTTTGAGGACACTATACTATCGGGGATAATAATATGACTTGTTATTTTTCCGTTCCATAAATGATAAATGCGTCGATTGCGCCCAATAAAGGTATTAAAATATATCAGACGCTAAGTTTGTAATATCATCGATGGAGCTAGAGCGAAAACGCAATTTCCCGTTCGGTACGATAGCCTATATATGAAAGGACTTTAAACAAAAGAAAAGTTCTTGAAATATCTTGGCAAAGGAAGTTTAGATCAAACAAACTTTACCAAACCAGTTGGAAAAAAAAAATAGAGCTTTCTTTTGGTGGTATTTGATCACCACTGGTTTATTTTTTTATTTGTATTATTATTATTTTTTTTTTAATTATTATTTTATTATTATTCTTTTTTATTATTATTATTTTATTTTTATTTTATTTATTTTATCATTATTTTATTATTATTATTATTTTGGTTATTATGTTTTTATTATTATTTTATTGTATTTTTTTTTTTTATTATTATTATTATTATATAAATGAGAAACAACCATATCCGATAAAATCAATTTTTTTTTCATATTTTCGGCCAAGATGTATTCTGCTACACGTTTTTGGTAAAAACCAAACTGCTTTTGAGGACACTTACTATCAGGGATAATAATATAGTTCAGATCGTGATCAAGATACTGACTCCAGATTACCCCTTAGCATGGGCGTAGCATAAGGGGTTGCAGGGGTCACAATCGCAACCCCACCCCTAGCTTCAGGGGGCCCCTGCAGCCTCCCTGTCATATTATTATAACCTCCACAAAGTCCAGCTCTGATTTGATCAAGGGCCCCACAGCCATGCTCCAGTACTGGGCTTCCACTTTGCCTTCCACCAGGGCTGGACTGGGACAAAAATTTGGTCCTGGACTTCATCCAGACTAGCCCACTTTGACAGGTCTCTCCCATGGTGGCCAGACAACTCCCACACCCCCCTGGCCACCCAAGCACCTTCTCCCCCTTCACTAGCCACTAGCCGTTCTACTTTATTAGAGTTGAATGGCTGGTACTGGTACTCTTATAGACAGTACCAGTGGGGAAGCTAGACATTATTTCACCCGGGGCACAGAATCAGTTCAGTCCCCCCCCCCCCCCCCCCATGGGACAAGATTAAGCAGAAGTGAGAAACTCCCAGGCCATAGCTGTCTGACCCCTCCCCTGTGCTCCTTCTGGTCCCCCCCATGCTCCTCTGTCGTCCCCCCTGCTCCTCTTATCCTCCCCCTGCTACTCTGTTCCCCCCCAGGTGAGCACTGCAGGGAGGGACAGGAGGTGAGCGCTGCGGGGAGGGACAGGAGGTGAGCGCTGCGGGGAGGGAGAGGAGGTGAGCGCTGCAGGGAGGGAGAGGAGGTGAGCGCTGCAGGGAGGGAGAGGAGGTGAGCGCTGCAGGGAGGGAGAGGAGGTGAGTGCTGCAGGGAGGGAGAGGAGGTGAGCGCTGCGGGGAGGGCTGCGGGGAGGGAGAGGAGGTGAGCGCTGCGGGGAGGGAGAGGAGGTGAGCGCTGCGGGGAGGGAGAGGAGGTGAGCGCTGCGGGGAGGGAGAGGAGGTGAGCGCTGCGGGGAGGGAGAGGAGGTGAGCGCTGCAGGGAGGGAGAGACAGAGGAGCAGAGGAGAGGGGCTGTCCGCTGTCACTGAAGCCAGCCCACTGAGCCATCGGCCCACCGGGAAACTCCCTGTAGTCCCAATGGCCAGTCCATGCCTGCCTTCCAAGGTCCACACCCCTCTGTTCTCATTGGATGAGGACAGGCTGTGAGCTATTTCCTGAATAGAGAGTAGCACAAGGTGAGAACAGCCCAGGGGCCAGGTCAACTTTTGCATCGGGGGCCCACAAACTTCAAGCTACGCCTCGGCCCCTTAGCCAAGGAGGATATGTTAGAGCCTTTTTGGCTTTGAGGCCTATGACAAACAATTGCTTGACTACCTTGCCTCTAAGCAAACCCTCCCTTCCTAATATTTCATCTCCCATGCTATTTTTTATACTGTGTCTGAGACAAGTTATTTATTTTCCAAGACATTTTTTTTTTTTGCTGTGCCTAGAAATAAAAAATCACAAAAAAAAAAAAATGTGGGCACCCTGCCAGAGGAGAAATGTAATTTTAAGCCTGAGAGCTATCCCTCATTTACTCAACCATCTCCTTCTCTCAGTTAATATAATTCATTTATCAAATTAATACTTCGTTTGAAAAATAAATAAAAGCTTCAGAGGGAGAAAAAATATACACACTTACGCAGCTGCTACCACTTAGGGGGGAAAAAAAAAAAATCATCCATAGATGGGTAATAAGAGCAGAGAGCCAAAACGTGACACGTCAACAATCTTCGCACCACCGTCAGTAGACGCCACGGAGTAGAAAGCGTGGCGGGAGAAGCGGTGATTAATCTGGAAAGTGTGGGGCATTTCTGCGGAAGATGAAGTTACACGGAGATAATAAAGCCAAGGGAACGCTAGTTACTGCCGACCTTTTCTGAAATATGTCTAATTTAGGAGACGGCGGCCTCCTGGTGAAATGCAAGTTGGGTTGTTGAAGGTAAAATAGTTGAGAAAACGCTCTACGTGGTTCTCTTATGGCTTTTATCCGGTAATTAGTCATAAAGAAAGTCAACTGGAGGGCCCATTAGTTGTGTCGGTGGAAGGTAAGTGGAGATCAGTAGACTGGACCTTCCCAAAGATGTAGAAAGGCAACAGGGATGAAGACTGGGGTGACTAACAGACTGGACCCCAAAGATGTGTGCCTACACCCCGAAGATGCGTGCCTACACCCCGAAGATGCGTGCCTACACCCCGAAGATGCGTGCCTACACCCCGAAGATGCGTGCCTACACCCCGAAGATGCGTGCCTCACCCCGAACATGCGTGCCTACACCCCGAACATGCGTGCCTACACCCCGAACATGCGTGCCTACACCCCGGAGATGTGTGCCTACACCCCGAAGATGTGTGCCTACACCCCGAAGATGTGTGCCTACACCCCGAACATGCGTGCCTACACCCCGGAGATGCGTGCCTACACCCCGAAGATGTGTGCCTACACCCCGAAGATGTGTGCCTACACCCCGAACATGTGTGCCTACACCCCGGAGATGTGTGCCTACACCCCGAAGATGTGTGCCTACACCCCGAAGATGTGTGCCTACACCCCGGAGATGTGTGCCTACACCCCGGAGATGTGTGCCTACACCCCGGAGATGTGTGCCTACACCCCGGAGATGTGTGCCTACACCCCGGAGATGTGTGCCTACACCCCGGAGATGTGTGCCTACACCCCGGAGATGTGTGCCTACACCCCGAGGATGTGTGCCTACACCCCGAAGATGTGTGCCTACACCCCGAAGATGTGTGCCTACACCCCGAAGATGTGTGCCTACACCCCGGAGATGTGTGCCTACACCCCGGAGATGTGTGCCTACACCCCGGAGATGTGTGCCTACACCCCGGAGATGTGTGCCTACACCCCGGAGATGTGTGCCTACACCCCGAAGATGTGTGCCTACACCCCGAGGATGTGTGCCTACACCCCGAAGATGTGTGCCTGAACCCTGAAGATGTGTGCCTACACCCTGAAGATGTGTGCCTGCCAACTGGAGGGCCCATTAGTTGTGTCCGTGGAAGGTAAGTGGAGATCAGTAGACTGGACTTTCCAAAAGGTATAGAAAGGCAACAAGGATGAAGACTGGGGTGACTAACCCTGGATTAGGAGCTCCTGTAAGGCCGCGTCCACACTCTCAAAATTTACGACAACAAATTTTCGATGGGAGCTTTTAGTCGAAAATTCCGACCGTGTGTAGGCTCCATAGGAATTTTTCTGTAGGAATTTCCGCCAATAAAAATTTGACAGCTGGTTCTCAAATTTTCCGACAAGAAAAGCTCTTGGAGGAAATTCCGATCGACTGTATGCAATTCTGCAAAAAAAATGCATGCTCGGAATCATTGAACTTCTTGGCTCGTTGTAGTGTTGCACGTCACCGGATCTAGTTACCGGTCACCTGATTGGCTGAAGCGACATCGGGGGCGGGAGAAGACATTGAGGTAGCGTGGAGGAGGATGGCTGACCGAGAAAGGTAAGGGGGTCAATCTGGCAGCATTTTATGGACCAAACTGGCGGCTTTTTATGGGGCAAACTGACAGCAATTGATGGGCACAGTGGCGACAATTGATGGCACAGTGGCGACAATTGATGGCAAAGGGGCTGCGTTTCATGGCGCAGTGGCGACAATTGATGGCACAGGGGCTGCATTTGAGGGCACAGTGGTGACGTTTGATGGCACAGTAGCTTAGTTTGATGGGCTCAGTGGCGACAATTGATGGCGCAGGGGCTGCATTTGAAGGCACAGTGGTGACGTTTGATGGCACAGTGGCGACAATTAATGGCACAGTGTCTGCGTTTGATAGCACAGTGGCAACAATTGATGGCACAGGGGCTGCATTTGAGGGCACAGTGGTGACGTTTGATGGCACAGTAGCTTAGTTTGATGGGCACAGTGGCGACAATTGATGGCACAGTGGCTGCATTTGAAGGCACAGTGGTGACGTTTGATGGCACATTAGCTGTGTTTGATGGCACAGTGGCTGCGTTTGATGGCACAGTGGCGACAATTAATGGCACAGGGGCTGCATTTGATGGGCACAGTGGCTGCATTTGAGGGCACAGTGGTGACGTTTGATGGCACAGTGGCTGCGTTTGATGGCACAGTGGCGACAATTAATGGCACAGGGGCTGCATTTGATGGGCACAGTGGCTGCATTTGAGGGCACAGTGGCTGCATTTGAGGGCACAGTGGCGATACTTGATGGCACAGTGGCGATACTTGATGGCACAGTGGCGATACTTGATGGCACAGTGGCGATACTTGATGGCACAGTGGCGATACTTGATGGCACAGTGGCGATACTTGATGGCACAGTGGCGATACTTGATGGCACAGGGGCTGCATTTGAGGGCACAGTGGTAACGTTTGATGGCACAGTAGCTGCGTTTGATGGGCACAGTGGTGATAATTGATGGGCACAGTGGCTGCGTTTGATTAGCACAGTGGCGACAATTGATGGGCACAGTGGCGACAATTGATGGGCACAGTGGTGACAATTGATGGGCGCAGTGGCGACAATTGATGGGCACAGTGGCGACAATTGATGGGCACAGTGAGGCTGCAATTGCGCCTCCCAAAAAATTTTGAGCACCAGCCGCCACGGATTCCGATCCAACCGAAGAAGTGTTAAACTTTTGTTCGATTTTTATTATAAATTTTTTCAGTTTGACCAAAAAAAAAAAAAGAATCTCATTTCATCATTTTTTTGCGTTTAGAGTGACGCGATTTATCAAACTTTTTTATTTTTCTTATTTTTTTATTCATTTTTTTGATTATTTTTTAAACCTTACATAAAAATCTCGTTCCCGGTAAACTGTAATCACAGCGTCCACATTTTTATTTTTTTTAATTATTATTCTTTGATAGCCGGACTAAATTCAGACGCTTCGGCTGAGAGACGGCGCAACACCCAATGACGTGACGACGCTCAAGGTCGCCGGGAGTGCTGACACGGGCCGAGTTCTTCCAGATCTCTCGATACAATTGTCTGAAATTTAATGACAGTGGAATTTTTCTCTCCCACTGTGAAGCCTATTCACCGAAGCCGGTTTCTCCGACCGCGCCGGAGTCTGGAGCGTTCGTAATTATACCAGCGGCTCTCTCTCTCTCATTGTGATTCTGCAGCCAGGACAAAGGCCTTCGACAAAGTAAGCCCCGCAAAATACATTAGAATAATTGCAGAAAATGTGGAAAATATAATAATAATAAAGAAGAAGAAAAAATAAAAATCTTGTTTTCCTTTGAGAAACGCTAATTAAGTCCCAGTGTCTTTATTTATGCATCAAAGTCCGTACCGCGTGTCTGTAGTGTTTGTGCCATGGTTGAATATATAATAAGGCTTTGCGTCGAATATAATGTAATCATAAACATCTCTAATTGCTACTCTTTACACAATGCTTGGGAAATAATTAGATTATTTGGATTCTTAATTTTTTTTTTTTTCAACTTATTTTTAAACAAGAATGTGTCGGTTATTTGTAGGCAATTGGCGGTTAATTGGGCTTATTTATAGAGCGGCTTTAGTTTGCTTACTAAAAGGGAAGGGAAGCTTCTGCTGCTTATTGGGGATGGAAGGCGCGGGTTCGTGGGTTCTGGGAAGCATATTTCTCACCTGGGCTTCACCACCACTGGGAAGTCCCGACCCGTATATTAACCTCCATGGCCGTGACTCACTCAGCATTGGAAAATTAATGTTCGACCCTTCAGGTTTCACCATCACGAAAAGCATAGACCAGGCGTTCCGACTTCACTAGGTGCATGCTTGTTGCCTACCAGTCAAGTGAAGGACATCTAGTTGGCTAAAGCACTGCATATCATAAACGTGTCCTTGATCATTTCCACACCAGTCCCAGTGTCCCCGATCATTTCCACACCAGTCCCAGTGTCCCTGATCATTTCCACACCAGTCCCAGTGTCCCCGATCATTGACACACCAGTCCCAGTGTCCCCGATCATTTCCACACCAGTCCCAGTGTCCCCGATCATTGACACACCAGTCCCAGATCATTGACACACCAGTCCCAGTGTCCCCGATCATTGACACACCAGTCCCAGTGTCCCTGATCATTGACACACCAGTCCCAGTGTCCCTGATCATTGACACACCAGTCCCAGTGTCCCCGATCATTGACACACCAGTCCCAGTGTCCCCGATCATTGACACACCAGTCCCAGTGTCCCCGATCATTTCCGCCCCAGTGTCCCTGATCATTGCCACACCAGTCCCAGTGTCCTCGATCATTGCCACACCAGTCCCAGTGTCCCCTATCATTGACACACCAGTCCCAGTGTCCCCGATCATTGACACACCAGTCCCAGTGTCCCCGATCATTGACACACCAGTCCCAGTGTCCCCGATCATTGACACACCAGTCCCAGTGTCCCCGATCATTGACACACCAGTCCCAGTGTCCCCGATCATTGACACACCAGTCCCAGTGTCCCCGATCATTGACACACCAGTCCCAGTGTCCCCGATCATTGACACACCAGTCCCAGTGTCCCCGATCATTGACACACCAGTTCGTGTCCCTGATCATTTCCACACCAGTCCCAGTGTCCTTGATCATTTCCACACCAGTCCCAGTGTCCCTGACCATTGCCATTGAAGTAGTATGAAAATATTTAGGGACACTGGGACTGGTGTGGAAATAATCAGGGACACTGGGACTGTTGTGGCAATGATCAGAGACACTGGTACTGGTGTGGAAATGATCAGGGACACTGGGGCTGGTGTGGAAATTGTCAGGGACACTGGGGCTGGTGTGGAAATTGTCAGGGACACTGGGACTGGTGTAGAAATGATCGGGGACACTGGGGCTGGTGTGGAAATAATCAGGGACACTGGGACTGGTGTAGAAATGATCGGGGACACTGGGACTGGTGTGGAAATGATCGGGGACACTGGGACTGGTGTGGAAATGATCGGGGACACTGGGACTGGTGTGGAAATGATCGGGGACACTGGGACTGGTGTGGAAATGATCGGGGACACTGGGACTGGTGTGACAATCATGTCTCAGTGTCCTTGATCATTGTCGCACCAGTCCCACTGTCACCATAAGGCCAAATGTGCGGTGCTCTCTTATCCCTATATTTTGTCCAGGGCAAGAGGTGGGCCACAGGGGGCGGCAGCCCTGGGCACTAAGGCATCATGTAAGGCAGGGGGGGGGGGGTGCCGGAAGGAGATTGCAGGGGAAGCGATTTGTGTTAGAAGGGGGAATTTGGGGGGCTTTTGGGGGATGGGGTGGCAAAGGACTGAGCTGAGATGGGGGATTTCAGCAGTGGGGTCAATTTGTATTGTCACCCCCCCCCCCAGCCATATTCCAAGGTTGGCACTGCCATGACACCCCATGAAATGCCTCTCTGCAGCCATCACTGGAGGCCGGCATTAAGACATGACGTGGCTGAAAAGAGGCCGCAGAAGACCAGCAGCAATAATATGTAAAAGAAGCTGAAAATGGTAATGAAACGCAACGCTTTAGCGAAGGAAACATCGTCCAGGAAGGGTTCCCAACCACTGATAACATGCACAGAGAATGGAATGCCCCCCCCCGCCCCCCTGAAATAGATTGTATGTCATCAGCGCCTCCTCGTCCTCCTCGTGCCATTTTCTCTATAGGCTCCAGCAGGTAAATGTACAGCGGGATGTAAAGATGATTGTATTGAGCCAGTCCAGTGTGAAATTAGCTGGTGGTCTCAGCCCACCTCCCCATCGAGCTGTGCCCCCCCCCCCCCCCCCCCCCCTCTTCCTCCCCCACACAGAACTCCCACCACGGCGTTTCCCTTATCTGAGAACTTGCTGTCCGGCGGTGTAAAGAATAGGACAGTCCTACGAGCCATGGAAAAAAAAAAACAGATACCGGAGACCTCGCGCCTGAAGAAGCCGCCTCGTTCCGGCCGATTCTAACGGACATGGATGAAGCGTTACAACCCGTTCACTTTCTAAATCACCTAAAACTTTAATCTGCTTACATTTATATATTTATAAAAAAGATACATTGTATCAATTTAGTATCCTGTACATTAAGGCTGCGTTCGTACGTGGGCGCTCTCCGAAAAAGCGTCCAGAATTGTGCGTCGTGCCCGCGCCTTTAGAAACGTGCTTTTAGAGACGCCCGTAATGTGCTTGCGGTATCGTTATTTCTTATGGCGCCCCCCGATTTTGCAGCACAACGAAAATGCATGAAAATTGCAGCAAAACGCGTGCATTTTTTTTGGGGGGGGGAGGTCCTCTAAGTTTAATCTGCTTCTATTTTGCCTGCCCTGGTTCCTATGACCCCCTCCCCCTTCCCAATCAACACACAATTTTTTTTAGACCCAACAATGTCATCACTCTGTGCTTCTCTATGCAATGCATGCGGATCATGGCTGGTGGGAGGGACCAGCAGGGTGCTGTGCAGTGGCGGCTGGTGCTTAATTTTTTAGGGGGAGGGGCTAAAAACAAACCTGACCTCCCTCCACGGAAGCCGATCCGTGATCAGTGATCAGTGGCCTTACCTTTAGGGGGGGCGATGCTGCTCCTTGCTCCAGAGAAGACCTGGGGGGGCCCTTGCTTCTCTTCCCAGGGCCTTACAGTGAGTAAGTCCTAAGCCTCAGGGCCCGTTTCCTGATTGGCCGGGAGAAGAATCAGGAAGACAACAGCAAATATTAAATTCGCTATTGTCACCCAACTGGGTGAGATCAGGGCGCAATGCTCTGCGCCCCGAGCCCACCCTTTTTTGAAGCCAATAAGAACCTCAGGTTCTAATCATGTGCTTTAATAAAAAAAAAAAAACATTGAAATCCATGCGTCCGGTGCCCTGCATCTAGATTAGGGGCCGGGCGCATGGATTAGGGGACCGGCGCCCTGCATGTAGTTTAGGGGCCGGGCGCATTAAATAGGGGGGCGGCGCCCCTGTGCCCTGCATGTAGATTAGGGGCCGGACGCATGGATTAGGGGGGCGGTGCCCCTGTGCCCTGCCTATAGATTAGGGGCCAGGTACATGGATTAGGGGGGGTGGCGCCCCTGTGCCCTGCCTATAGATTAGGGGCCAGGCACATGGATTAGGGGGCGGCGCCTTTGTGCCCTGCATGTAGATTAGGGGCCGGGCGCATGGATTAGGGGGGCGGTGCCTCTGTGCCCTGCCTATAGATTAGGGGCCAGGTACATGGATTAGGGGGGGTGGCGCCCCTGTGCCCTGCCTGTAGATTAGGGGCCAGGCACATGGATTAGGGGGCGGTGCCCCTGTGCCCTGCATGTAGATTAGGGGCCAGGCGCATTGGATTAGGGGGCGGCGCCCCTGTACCCTGCATGTAGATTAGGGGCCGGGCGCATGGATTAGGGGGGCGGCGCCGCTATGCCCTGCATGTAGATTAGGGGCCGGGCGCATGGATTGGGGGGTGGCGCCCCTGTGCCCCTAATGGATGGGCAGTCACTGGTGCTGGGATGTCCTCAGGAAGCTATGTACAGCACCCTGCCGGCCCCTCCCACCAACTATGATCTGCCTGCATTGCATAGAGAAGCATGAAGTCCCAGTGTAGATATTGTTGTGCCTAAAATAAGGTATGTCATGAAACATTAGCATGTTGATTGGATGGGGGAGGGGTCGTAGGAACCTCAGTACTCCTTTCAAGTGCCCCAAGCGCTGATGTAAGCAGTGGGAGGAGTTACACAAAAATGCCTTGATGCCTAGGCAAGGAAAGAAGAGTGAATAGAGAAAAGGAATGCGGCCACCACCTTTAAGGACTCGTATTACATTGATATTCTGAGGGTTTAGCTGCTTTACAGTCACATATAGATCCTTCTATTTATTTATCTGTATGCGGCTGACACGCGGGAAGATGTATTTACCACCAGGAGCTCTTCCCGTCACGGAGCACGGAGAAGTGCCGCAGGCGCGGTGTGTGATTTCATTAACATGAAAATGACATCCCGTGACTGCGGCGCCCTGACAGAGTTCACAAAGCTTTTGTTATCGTTTCTTTTAACTCCGCGCCGGGATGTGGCAACAGCTTGTGTCACGCCCCCCGAGGGCTCCCATAGTCTCCTGTGTTGTGTTCACCGCTAGGCGAGGCGTTGGCGCAGAATAATTCGCCAACGCCCTCCGGGAACAGGTAGCGTGCATCTCCGAGGATGTGATTCTAATGTGTTCATCGTCTTTCCAAGACTGAGATTAGGTGTGATGACAACGTGAAAGAAGTTTGTTTGAAATCTTTGAAAATGTATTAAAAATAAAAAGCGAAACAAATCCCATGTACACAAGTATCACAGGCTCCTCCCATGTACACAAGTATCACAGGCTCCTCCCATGTACACAAGTATCACAGGCTCCTCCCCTGTCCACAAGTATCACAGGCTCCTCCCATGTCCACAAGTATCACAGGCTCCTCCCATGTCCACAAGTATCACAGGCTCCTCCCATGTACACAAGTATCACAGGCTCCCCCCATGTACACAAGTATCACAGGCTCTTCCCATGTACATAAGTATCACAGGCTCCTCCCATGTACACAAGTATCACAGGCTCCTCCCATGTACACAAGTATCACAGGCTCCTCCCATGTACATAAGTATCACAGGCTCCTCCCATGTACATAAGTATCACAGGCTCCTCCCATGTACATAAGTATTACAGGCTCCTCCCCTGTACATAAGCATATCACAGGCTCTTCCCATGTACATAAGTATCTCAGGCTCCTCCCATATACATAAGTATTCACAGGCTCTTCCCATGTACACAAGTATCACAGGCTCCTCCCATGTACACAAGTATCACAGGCTCCTCCCATGTACATAAGTATTAGTGTAAGGGTTGAAGTTATGGGGATGATTAGTGCAAAGGTTAAAGTTATGGGGATGATTAGTGTAAGGGTTGAAGTTATGGGGAGGTTTAGTGTAAGGTTTGAAGTTATGGGGAGGTTTAGTGTAAGGGTTGAAGTTATGGGGAGGATTAGTGTAAGGGTTGAAGTTATGGGGAGGATTAGCGTAAGGTTTGAAGTTATGGGAAGGAGTAGTGTAAGGGTTGAAGTTATAAAAAGGAGTAGTCTCATGTAATTCATGATATCATTCCTCAGTCATCCTATGCCCCTATCGGACATAGGATGACCCTAGAACCAAGAGTCATTGGTGAAGCTGGCACAGGTGTACTCCGCATCCCTCAAAAGTCTAAGAGTATCACGGGCCATCCTGTTACAGGGAGGTTTAGTGTAAGGGTTGAAGTTATGGGGAGGATTAGTGTAAGGATTGAAGTTATGGGGAGGTTTAGTGTAAGGGTTGAAGTTATGGGGAGGATTAGTGTAAGGGTTGAAGTTATGGGGAGGATTAGTGTAAGGGTTGAAGTTATGGGGAGTTTAGTGTAAGGGTTGAAGTTATGGGGAGTTTAGTGTAAGGGTTGAAGTTATGGGGAGTTTAGTGTAAGGGTTGAAGATATAGGGAGGATTAGTGTAAGGGTTGAATTTATGGGGAGGATTAGTGTAAGGGTTGAAGTTATGGGGAGGATTAGTGTAAGGGTTGAAGTTATGGGGAGGATTAGTGTAAGGGTTGAAGTTATGGGGAGGATTAGTGTAAGGGTTAAAGTTATGGAGAGGATTAGTGTAAGGGTTGAAGTTATGGGGAGGTTTAGTGTAAGGGTTGAAGTTATGGGGAGGATTAGTGTAAGGGTTGAAGTTATGGGGATGATTAGTGTAAGGGTTGAAGTTATGGGGAGTTTAGTGTAAGGGTTGAAGTTATGGGGAGTTTAGTGTAAGGGTTGAAGTTATGGGGAGTTTAGTGTAAGGGTTGAAGTTATGGGGAGGTTTAGTGTAAGGGTTGAAGATATAGGGAGGATTAGTGTAAGGGTTGAAGTTATGGGGAGGATTAGTGTAAGGGTTGAAGTTATGGGGAGGATTAGTGTAAGGGTATAAGTTATGGGGAGGTTTAGTGTAAGGGTTGAAGTTATGGGGAGGATTAGTGTAAGGGTTGAAGTTATGGGGAGGATTAGTGTAAGGGTTGAAGTTATGGGGAGGATTAGTGTAAGGGTTGAAGTTATGGGGAGGATTAGTGTAAGGGTTGAAGTTATGGGGATAATTAGTGTAAGGGTTGAAGTTATGGGGATAATTAGTGTAAGGGTTGAAGTTATGGGTATAATTAGTGTAAGGGTTGAAGTTATGGGGAGGTTTAGTGTAAAGGTTGAAGTTATGGGGAGGTTTAGTGTAAGGGTTGAAGTTATGGTGAGGATTAGTGTAAGGGTTGAAGTTATGGGGGGGTTTAGTGTAAGGGTTGAAGTTATGGGGATAATTAGTGTAAGGGTTGAAGTTATGGGGATAATTAGTGTAAGGGTTGAAGTTATGGGGAGGATTAGTGTAAGGGTTGAAGTTATGGGGAGGATTAGTGTAAGGGTTGAAGTTATGGGGAGGTTTAGTGTAAGGGTTGAAGTTATGGTGAGGATTAGTGTAAGGGTTGAAGTTATGGGGGGGTTTAGTGTAAGGGTTGAAGTTATGGGGATAATTAGTGTAAGGGTTGAAGCTATGGGAGGTTTAGTGTAAGGGTTGAATTTATAGGAAGGAGTAGTGTAAGGGTTGTCTCATGTAATTCATGTTATCATTCCTCAGTCATCCTATGCCCCTATCGGACATAGGATGACCCAAGAGTCATTGGTGAAGCTGGCACAGGCGTACTCCACATCCCACAAAAGTCTCAGAGTATCACGGGCCATCCCGTTACAGGGAGGTTTAGCGTAAGGGTTGAAGTTATAGGGAGGATTAGTGTAAGGGTTGAAGTTATAGGGAGGATTAGTGTAAGGGTTGAAGTTATGGGGAGGATTAGTGTAAGGGTTGAAGTTATAGGGAGGATTAGTGTAAGGGTTGAAGTTATGGGGAGGATTAGTGTAAGGGTTGAAGTTATAGGGAGGATTAGTGTAACTGTTCTAAAGAATTATTTAGTGATTTGCGAAAGCTATACAAAGTAACTGAATCACAATTTTTTTTTATATCTTAGCTCAGCTTTCACCTTTAAGAAAACCTCAGGAATCTGGCGAGTGTAATAAGCTGAGGTTCTCAGGTGCGAATTTCTCAGTTTGGCAGTTTCGGATCCAGATGCTAATTATGCGGCACATGATGGACTGCGATAAAAAAAAAATATGTTAAGTCTGTAAAGTGCCCAGATAAGAGGCGATTGGATGACGAGGCCGCAAGATTGCTATCGGGAAGCCAACACTTTGCTGGTCCTCCCGTGGTCCACAGAAACCCGGCAAAGGCGGCACTGCCGGATTAACGCTGTGAGCCGGTGATAGGAGAATTATGGAATATTAGGGAGATGATATCCTACTGGATTAGAACTGAACGTCATTTTATCGCAACACAATGCAAACATTAAACTGGGCAACAGACAGTAATGTTTTGTACCCCTCCTAAACCTGAGAGAGAGAGAAATAATTATTATATGTTTTACTAATTATTAAATATTATTAAGCGCTTATATGCCAATGTTAGGTTCTTTATATAATAACAGGTTCTTTGCTAGAATGGCTTTGCAGAAAGATGTTATTGTTACAAACTGTCGCTCTCCTGGAGTGCCCTGTTGTGCAATATAGAAAGAGGGTCACCATGTTCCATGGTGAGGAATCTGGGTTGTGGTCAAGCTGAGAAGGAGTTCCAAAATAACAGAAATGAATGTCTCTTGTTATTTTGTTAATAAAGATGTGTTGACCATACCAATTACAGGGAGGAATGGTGTAGGGTTAGTGTCAGGGCTACAAGGAACGTTAGGGTTATAGACATGGTAAGTTATAGGATTGCAGTTAGAGGAAGGATTAGGGTGAGGGTTAGTGTTATAGGAAAGGTGAGTTTTATATTTACAACTAGGAGGGTGGGTATTGGGGTTTCAGGCAGAGTTGGTGTGAAGGTTAGTGTTAGAGGAACTAGGAGGGTGGGTATTGGGGTTTCAGGCAGAGTTGGTGTAATGGTTAGTGTTAGAGGAACTAGGAGGGTGGGTATTGGGGTTTCAGGCAGAGTGGGTGTGAAGGTTAGTGTTAGAGGAACTAGGAAGGTGGGCATTGTGGTTTCAGGTAGAGTTGGTGTGAAGGTTAGTGTTAGAGGAACTAGGAGGGTGGGTATTTGGGTTACAGGTAGAGTGGGTGTGAAGGTTAGTGTTAGAGGAACTAGGAGGGTGGGTATTGGGGTTTCAGGTAGAGTTGGTGTGAAGGTTAGTGTTAGAGGAACTAGGAGGATGGGTATTGGGGTTACAGGTAGAGTTGGTGTGAAGGTTAGTGTTAGAGGAACTAGGAAGGTGGGCATTGTGGTTTCAGGTAGAGTTGGTGTGAAGGTTAGTGTTAGAGGAACTAGGAGGGTGGGTATTGGGGTTTCAGGCAGAGCGGGTGTGAAGGTTAGTGTTAGAGGAACTAGGAGGGTGGGTATTGGGGTTACAGGTAGAGTTAGTGAGAAGGTTAGTGTTAGAGGAACTAGGAGGGTGGGTATTGTGGTTACAGGTAGAGTTGGTGTGAAGGTTAGTGTTAGAGGAACTAGGAGGGTGGGTATTGGGGTTTCAGGTAGAGTGGGTGTGAAGGTTAGTGTTAGAGGAACTAGGAGGGTGGGTATTGGGGTTTCAGGCAGAGTGGGTATGAAGGTTAGTGTTAGAGGAACTAGGAGGGTGGGCATTGTGGTTTCAGGTAGAGTTGGTGGGAAGGTTAGTGTTAGAGGAACTAGGAGGGTGGGCATTGTGGTTTCAGGTAGAGTGGGTGTGAAGGTTAGTGTTAGAGGAACTAGGAGGGTGGGTATTGGGGTTTCAGGTAGAGTGGGTGTGAAGGTTAGTGTTAGGGGAACTAGGAGGGTGGGTATTGGGGTTTCAGGCAGAGTTGGTGTGAAGCTTAGCATTATGGGTACAGGCGTCTTGGCTGCCATAACATAATCTGCACTAAATTATAATTATGATTCCGGGGTTGGTTACAGAGTCTATAATTGAGTAAAGTGTAGATATACAGAGCTGTAACAAAACTCAAGCACTCAAAAAATAAAATAAAAAACTCCCTTCAAATAAAAAAAAAAAAAAAGTATAGATTTTCTAAACACAATTCTTGTCCCTCTTAAATCTTCTCTATCAGTGCAGCTCGAAAAACTAGAAACAGGTGCGACCGTCTCAGGCGCGATTCATCTTTCGGCGTAGGTTGGACATCCACCGTGAGGGTCACCGCTGTCAAATTGTGAATCTAATTGCTGACGGGAGCGTGTGCCAATTTGGATGGAAGTTGTACGGCGATGTCAGCGAGTGAGAGGATAGCGCAACAAAAGAAAAATCTTAAAAATGATGATTGCCATTGTGTCAGAGAAATGCAATCTGGGAGATCGCTGAGGAATTATAAAAGAAGAGAATAGATCAATTGAGAAATATGTAAGTTTAGAGACTTATTGTAAGAGAACAATTAGATCTATTAATAAACTGGAGAAGAGACGTTCTCCTCGGGCGGCTGGAATGGAACGGGTTCACGGGAAAAAGTGAATGAATAGCTTTGCAATATACAATTTTTTGTTATCGCTCATTGGAATAAGACGATGGCGGCTGAAAAAACAGTAACGCAACCTAACCCTGTCACAATAATCTCATACAAGGTTTAGCGTGTCAACTTAATTTAAAAAACTAGTGTTCCCATCATAAAGGTCCTTGGTATGGGTGGCAATCAGGGCCGCCATCAGGGGGGTACAGCTGGTATACAAGGGGCCCAGGCATCTGAGGGGCTTGGATCATGGGTCACAACCCAGGCCATCTTTAACACACGGACCGTCTGCCAGGATGCATAGGAGGACTAATTACACGTGTGTGCAGGTCGGGGCTCTGCTGTCAGGCAGACTCAGCCCAGGTCTGGTACCACAGTGTGCGCCGGGCTGTCCAGGGTATGTGAAGCCAGTTGAGGCCAGCGGAGGGCCCCATAGAAGAGGTCAGGGTGGAAGAGCCCCCCCCCTACTCTTTTGGGTGTGCAGGTCAGGGCCCCCCGTGCCGCTGATCTCCTCACATGACACTTCTCCCTCCAGTTCTGCTGCTTCCGCCTGTCCTGCTGCCCCCTTTCATTCGGCTGCCCCCTCCTATCATAATGCCCCCCTTTCGACCCAGGATGCATAGGAGGGCGAATTCCATGTGTGTGCATGTTAGGCAGACTCTGCCCAGATCAGGTACCACAGTGTGCGCCGGGCTGTCCGGGGTAAAGCCAGTTGGTGCCAGCGGAGGGCCCCATACAATAGGTCAGGGTGGAGAAGCCCCCCCCTTTCTTTTGGGCCCCCTGTGCCGCTTATCTCCTCCAATGATACTTCGCACTCCAGTTCTGCTGCTCCCACCTGTTCTGCTCCCCCCCTTTAATCTGGCTGCCCCCTCCTGTCATAATGCCCCCCTTTTATCCGGCTGCCACCTCCTGTCATACTGCCCCCTTTCATCCAGCTGCCCCCCGTCCTACTGCCCCCCTTTCATCTGGCTGCCCCCCTCCTGTCATACTGCCCCCTCCTGTCATGCTTCTCTTCCCCTGTGACACCCACACCTTCTGTCTCACTGCCCCCCCCTGTCTCCCTGCCCCCTCCTAACACAGTTCCCCCCTCTTGTCTCACTGCTCCCCTCCTGTCCCACTGCTCCCCCTCCTCCTGTGGTAGGAGGAGTTGGGACTGGAAATGGAGGAGGACATGGGATGGAGGAGATGGGACTGGAGCAGGAAGGGATCGAGGTGATGGGACTGGAGGAGGAATAAAATGGAGGAGATGGGACTGGAGGAGTAATAGGATGGAGGCAATGGGACTGGAGGGCCTCCAGTTTGAGACCCCTGTTCTAGAGGAACCCTGTTTGAAAAAGTCTGTTTTACAGACCTCAGCTGTATACCTGACCATTAGGATGTAGGTCTTTCAAAGGAAGTTTTACACTAAATGGGGAAAGAGGGATGCGTAGGCAACAGAGTTAGCACCCAATTCATAAAGAAGGCCCCGTCTATATAGGGAAGCAACAGGCTTAAAAAAGTTGATGTAGCATAAAGTACCATAAAGAACGAGAAAAGGAAGGATTTTTTTCTTTCAAGACAGCCATGGTTATTATATTAACTAGATCAAACACAGACAAGTGCAGAAGTTGGCCAGCATTCATAAAGAGGTCTCCGGGTCATCTCACCATCTCTTCTTCTCGAAAATAAAAACCCAACAGTTCTAAACCTTTGTGCCCTCTGACATGTGAAATCCCAGTGGCTCCACATAAAATGTGGCAACCCGCCAGATTTAAAGGGAATTCGACAGTAATAAGGAAAGAAAATCACCCGGTGCACATAATAAGTCTGCGCCGCGTGTTTGTCTTTGTGACGACAAGACGTTGATTAAGGAGACTTGGAGTGGAGGAAATTGTGTTCTTCTCTTAGTTTAATACAAAATCCAAAGAAAAAAAGGAAAGAGGAACAATCCTGGGGCCTTTTTAGGTGTCAGATCAGTAAATAGATTAACAATAATAAAAAAAAATCCTCATTGTATCATTTGTTATATTGAAAGAATATACAGACACTACCACTCTACATGTTTCCCTTCAAAAAGCTTCATCAGGAGACTCGGGTGTACTGTATTATATGCTATAAATGACAAAGAAACAGGAATATATTTTTTTTTATTGTTTTTTTGTCATTTATAGCATAAAATACAGTACACCGCTGATGAAGCTTTTGGAAGCGAAACATGTAGAGTGGCGGTGTTTTTATATGCCTTGAATATAACAAATATACAAAAATAGGTTACAACATATCATTACCACTTACTGACTGGATGCTAGAGGTTACAGCACACATTACGGCTCACTGATTAGTTGCTAAAGGTTACAGCACTTGATTTCTTCTTGTTGATTGGTTGCTAGAGGTTACTGTACAGTAATACTGCTCACTGATTGGTTTCTAGAGGTTACAGCACATCTCTTCACTGCAGAGGGGCATGATATACATATTAATGCCGCCTTTATTTACATATGAATGCCACTGGCCTCAGATTTTTACATATGAATGTCGTCACTATTTATATATGAATGCTCCCATTCTTTACACATGCATGGCGGTTATTTACATGTAAACACAGGGTCTGCAGGTGAGTCACCTGTACACGACACTAGGCCAGAGCTGGGCAGCATTAGTAGCAGCACTTCACACTGAGAAATCAGGACACAGCCAAGGATTAAAGCATCAAGGGACAAAGGGAATTTAAACTGGGATAGTTGGCAAGTATGAGGCAGCTGCTTTGGGCCCCACAACAATGACAGGGCCCAGGGCAGCTGTCCCTTTTGCCCTGCCTTAAAGACAGCCCTGCATAGCTTGACCCTGTAATAACCCAACCAAATAAGTAATTCAACAACTAAAGAGGAAATAACTAGAAGCCAACCCTTCTCCTAGGAACATGTGCACCAAAAAACCTTGTGGGTGCCTGGCCAGGATAACACCTTAGGACCGTGTTAACCTTTTAGTAACAAGCGCGGTGAAGGAATACACGGGAGGAGGAGCCAAGTTGCAGGTCGGCTCATTTTAGGCTACGGACTGGAGTATATAGCGAGTGATAAAATGTGAGTATTGGCACTTTCTGGATCCCACATGCTCTCTTCTCAGCTCCCATTGTACAAAGAGTATCTGCAGTGACGCCCCCTCCCCATTTCCTCTTCTTTCAAGGCATGAACTCACTTCATAAATAACACAAGTATTGTGACAGTTGGATGCACCCTGGCAGCTTCCACTCTCCATTCCACTGGCTGAGTCACTATAAGCCCCGCGGCAGTCAGAAAACTGCACTAAAGACCAACATCGAAGCTTCGGACGCCAGGCTAATTTTAACGAGCCTTTAAAGGAGTGGTGGTCAAACTTCTCCACATAGGTGGGTCTCCAATTGGGGCCCCTGACATCGCCAAAAGGGCCGCACATAATTTTTTGTAAATGTAACGCTACAGAAAGCTGTCAAGAGACCACAGACAAGTAACAGGAGACAGTCAGAGACAGTGTACTTGTTAGAGATGTTGGAGACTGAGGACAAAAAGCAAGATAGCATAAAGGATATACAATTACTTCCTCTCTTGCATAAGTTTTAATTTATCTATTGCTGCAAAACTGTTAAAGGGGTTGTAAAGGTTCGCATCCTATGCATTAAGGTGAAAAAACACCTCGCTGTCACGGCCACCCAGCCTCCCCGTTTTACCCACCTAACCCTATTCACCGGCTGTGCGCGTTCCCCGCCGTCCTCTTCTCCACGGAGTCTGGCCGTTGATTGGATAGATTGGATAGCAGTGCAACCCAGGGCTGTCTTAATGAGAGGGCACACCTGGGCACTGCCCAGGGGCCCCAGCTGCATGGGGGGGCCCCTGCAATTTCCCCAAAGCAGCTGGTTTTTGAGCCCACTCTGCCCTGAAATTGGGGGCCCCATGATGGCAATGAGAGTGATAGATACACAGGGGAGGCAGTCTGCCTCCTACCTACTTGATGTCTGTTTACCTGCACTGTCATCATTGTAGGGGCCCCAGAGCATTTCTTTGCCCAGGGGCCCATGATGCTATTAAGACGGCCCTGGTGCAACCACTGGCTCGCGCTGCTGTCAATCACATCCAATGACACACCGTCAGAGGGGCGGGACCGAGTCATACACTCTGTCTATGGACGCAACATGTATGACAGGAAGCGCACCCACAAGCCAACCCCCTCAGGATGGTTAGCTATTGCGGGGAGGGGCCAAGACAGCCGCCGAGGGACCCGAGAACAGGAGGATTGGGGCCACTCTGGACCAAAAAAAAATGTAACCCCTTTAAAATAGCTTTATGTTCCTATTTGATTATATAATAGGTTCCCTTTAAAGCGGAGGTCCACACAAAAGTTGAACTTCTGCTATCCGGACTCCTCCCCCCCTCCGCTCTCACATTTGACACCTTTCAGGGGGAGAGGGGGTACAGATTCCTGTATAATACAGGTATTTGCACCCACTTTCGTGCATAGATATCCGCAGAATCTGCTGGTATCTACACCACTTCCTGTCGTCACCCCCCCCCCCTCCTGGTGTCTTCTGGGAGACACACGGGTCCCAGAAGAAAGCAGGGACCATTCGGATTGTGCAGCGCGATGCTTCTTACCGCTGGTGGCGACGGCAGCATCCGAGGACCGAGGGACGGGTCGGCCTCGGGTGCCGATGGCAGCATCCGAGGACCGAGGGACGGGTCGGCCTCGGGTGCCGATGGCAGCATCCGAGGACCGAGGGACGGGTCGGCCTCGGGTGCCGACATTGCGGGCGCCCTGGACAGGTAAGTGTTCTTATTTTAAAAGTCAGCAGCTACAGTATTTGTAGCTGTTGACTTTAAAAAAACAAAAAAATTGAGCTGACCTCCGCTTTAATCTTGAGTGTAGATGTTAATTCGCTACAATGCGTTATCTACCATGGAACTGGCAATCCGCAGTAACTTTGGTAGGTCCATAAAAATAGCAAAATCTTCTTTCAGTTCTTGAGTATACTTGCCAGTCCATAACACACGCCAACCTTTGGCCTTGGCCATTTATATTTACGAGCCCTTGGATGCCAGTCTATACATAAAAGAGGACTGCCAATCAATAAGTACTTTTTTTTTTCTTTGGGCAAGAACGAGTGTCCCACCTCTTGTTTGAGGCACGCTAAAAACTCATCAATCTTCTACCACCCCCCTCTAGAAAACAAAGATTGCTTTTCTTCGATAAGGCAGTCCCCTTTCCCTGTCACCACTACAAATCACCCCTCTTCGTGGGGGCGTGCGTGAAAAACGTATCAATCCAAATCTAAAGCAGATGATCCCACACCTGGCCCAGCTTTTGATGACCCAGCCAAGGCCGCCAACTCTCGGATCTGTTGAAAAAAGCAAGTTCCACGCTTATTTCTTTGCGGAAGAAAGTATGTTAATGGCCGCCACGCCCTCCAGTGAAGACTCCAATTAGCTCAATTGAGCCTAAAATTGTCCCTCCACGCCCCGAGAGGGGGGAACCAGTTTGCAGCTGGTCAACAGTTGGCCATCAGCTGTTATATAAAACTTTCTAAGGCGTTCATTCTTGATGGATTATTGACACTATAAGTTGTAAAGAGTGTCTACTATTATATATGGAGGGTTTGAGGATGGTTGTCTTGCCTGAGGCTTTCCTGTAGCAAGTATTAAAGTTTAACGCATCAGAGCCTTACTAGAGAAAAAAAAAAATAGTGTCCAACCGTCTTCATGACAACTGCGAAAAAAAAAAAAAAAAAAAAGACTATCGTTTTTTCCCTTAATGCCAGGATGTCATACATTTGCTTACGTTACGATATCATTAAAGCTACTGCGTCGTCGTCGGCTTGTACTGAGCTGCGGAAAATGGCGTTCTGTACATCCGTAATAGACGTTTTAAAACCTCTTCAGTAAAGCTTGTGATTTGCTTTCTTTTTTTTTTTCAGCATCCCTAAGCATGTATTGGCATAGAAAGGGATGTCACGTCACAGAACAGGCAGTAAAAATAATCCTCGCAGACAAGGCATGAGGCAAGCACTGCGCCCGCGAATGTTTCTACAATAACAAATAATTGATTCATTGTTCTCCTCTGCTACAAATAATGGAATTTCTTGCCTGAGCCTGAAACAATCGCTTGGAGTTTATGAGCAAAAGTGTAAATAATCCAAGAAGCAATTAGTTTACGGCTGGTAACAAAGAATGTTTTGAAAACCAACCAATATCGATAATACATAATGAATGTAGATAGGGATGGAGTCGTGTTTTTTTTTTTTTTCTCTCTATTTATTTTTCCACTTGCTGTGCTGGTTTTGGTTTGCCTCGCTCACGTAGAAAGGGTTTAATCCAGGACAAGGCATTTATCAACCCTGTTTAACCTTTCTCAATGAAAAGGCTTTGGCCTTTGTCAGGAGCAATGAATGGCATCTAAGGGTAGGACATTCAATTGCTTTTCTTGGGTTGGGTGTAACGTTAAAAGAAATAGACTCCTTTATGAACTGCCCATATAGCAAAGAGAGCTCATCCATTTAACATCTTTTTCTGAGCTGCAACCAAAAAACAAAAAAAAGGGTGGTGAGGGGCTTTAAAAAAGAGAATTTTGGCACAAAGAGAAATGTTTTCGAAATGCCCCGATGGCCTTCGTTGCTTTTTCAGAGTTTCTTTGTATTAGGCATGGCCAACTTCGATTCTGGTGGTCTCCGTAAAGTTGCTAACTGTTCTTAAGTAGCATGGCTTCCATTGTTTTCTTTTAAAGTCCATCTCTTCCTTTTCTTCTTAACCTGCAGTTCCTTAACAATGACACTAAAAGCCGGCCTTTCTCAACCTTTTTTTTTTTACCCCAGAAGAACCCTTGAAATCTTTTTTTGAGGTCTCACAGAACCCCTGCTAAAGGATAATAACATCTACAGCTCACTGCAGAATGGTCAGTAAGTCAAAGGAACTTTTCAAATAGAAGAATAAAGAAAAAAGCTTAACTAGAGTATTTGACACCTGGATTTTGTTTTTCTCCAATACTCCACTGCTCTAAATAATACTCGAATTTAAAAGAAACAAATAATAACGGCCCGAAAAGAATGACAATTTGTCAAACTGTAGTTCCCCTACTAATTGTCAGTGAAAAATTGCCCCCCTCAAAAAAAAGCCCATCGACATTGGCAACCAGGATATAAGTGATCCCTTACACAATAGGAAAATCCGACACGAAAACCGTGGATTTTTTTCCAGAGAGAAAGTTGGCTCAAACTGTTGCATACACAAAAAATTCCGACCGTCAAGAACACGGTGACGTACTAAGCCGAGATGAATAGGCAGTTTGGCTCTTCTGCTAGATTCTGAGCATGCGTGTTTTTGTGTGCGCCGGAATTTGCATACAGACGATCGGAATTTCCGACAAGAACTTTTCTTGTTGGAGAATTTGAGAACCAACTTTCAAATTTTTGTTGCCGGAAACTCCGACAGAAAAAGTCAGATGGAGCCTACACACGGTCGTAATTTCCGACCAAAAGCTCACATTGAACCTTTCTTGTCGGAATTTTCGATCCTGTGTACGGGATATTACTCTATAGGTCAGAATGATATTGCCTCCTCACATTGGTGATTAGTAAAGTAAACCCCTTGACTCTGGTAATCGGGATATAAGTGATCCCTTACATTAAAGGTCAGAATGATATTGCCTTCTTACATTGGTGGTCAGTGAAAAAAAGCCCCTTGACTTTGGTAATCAGGATATAAGTGACCCCTTACATTATAGCTCAGAGGGATATTGCCCCCTCACATTGGTGGTCAGTGAAGTTTAAAGCCCCTTGACTTTGGTAATCAGGATACAAGTGACCCCTTACATTATAGGTGAGAATGATATTACCCCCTCACATTGGTGGTCAGTGAAGAAAAGCCCCTTGACTTTGGTAATCAACATATAAGTGATCCCTTACATTATAGGTCAGAGTGATATTTCTCCCTCACAATGGTGGTGAGTGGAAAATGGCACCTTCGCACTGGTAATATAAGTAGAACTAACCCCTTAAATTGGATGTCAGAGGTATGTTACCACCTCACATTGGTGGTCATTGTCGGTGGTCATCTACCACCTACAATTAAATCTAGGGCAGATCGGGTGAACCACATGACAAATATGGGCATTCATCATTATTATTGAACACTCCTCACATGCAATGTAGTCAAATGAGAGCATCTACTCTCTTGGCTGAATGTTGCGTTTTCCCTACTAGTATTTTAAGGGTAACGTCAACAGTTCTAAAGGACAAAATACTAAATTAAATCTAGGGCAGATCAGATGAACCATATAGGCAAACATGACCAAAATTGGCATCCATCATTATTATTGAACACTCCTCACTTGCAATGTAGTCAAATGTGAGCATCTACTCTCTTGGCTGAATGTTGCGTTTTCCCTACTAAGGGTTATGTCAACAGTTTGGAATGACAAAATGCTAAATTAAATCTAGGGCAGATCTGGTGAACCAGATAGGCAAACTTGACCAATATGGGTAATTATCGTCATTGTTGAACGCTCACTCATATGCAATGTAGTCAAAGGCAGTCCTCTACTCTCTTGGCTGAATGTTGCGTATTCCCTACTAGTATTTTAAGGGTAATGTCAACAGTTATAAAGGACAAAATATTTAATTAAATCTAGGGTAGATGAGGTGAACCAGATAGCCAAACATAACCAATACGGGCATTCATCGTCATTGTTTAACACTCACTCGCGTGCAATGTAGTCAAAGGTGATCATCTACTCTCTTGGCTGAATGTTGGGTTTTCCCTACTAAGGGTTACGTCAACAGTTTGGAATGACAAAATATTAAATTAAATCTAGGGTAGATCAGGTGAACCAGATAGGCAAACATAACCAATACGGTCATTCATCATCATTGTTGAACACTCATCACTTGCAATGTAGTCAAAGGCAAGCATCTGCTCTCTTGGCTGAATGTTGTGTGTTTCTCTTCTAGTTTTTAAGGGTTACGTCAACAGTTCAGAACGACAAAATGCTAAATTAAAAACAAGCCAGAATCATGCTTGAGGAATCATAAACAAGCACCGAGGCACTTTTCGAAACTTCTACCTCGCTCACGGTGAGCCATCAGGATCGCCGACAGCTTTGTGGCACCCGAGAGAGTTCCTGCAGTCTCTAGGACAGCCATAGCTTTAAATTATCCATATCAAAGTTTGCTTTTTTTTTTATCCCTCCAGCTTTCCAGCACGCCAAAGTAGGCCAGCTAGCCTAACATATGTGACCGAGATTAAGTAAACTTCATTTCGGCCCCAAGTGGGTTTGTAATGTCATTTGTATGAAAACAGCTGTACGTTCAGGTCTAACAAGGTTTTTAGTCTTCTGTTGAATATATCCAAACCAAGAAAAAAAAATCAGGGAGTTAAGATTCCGCATGAGATATAGGGATGCACAATGTTCAGCCTGGCTTCAATAACTGGGTCAGACAATACATACATTTCTATTAGGCTGTACATCATATGGAAAAAAGGGACAGTCATTTAAAAAAGCAGACTGTTTAGAGCAAGACGAATGTTCGGTTGATGTAGCATTTTTTTTTTTATAATTAGATTGTGTAAAATTAGACATTTCCATAGTTTGATCCACAGGAGGACATCTACAATTTTTCAGCCTCGGTTAAATGTAATCTTCTGGGAATATTCTATTAAAAAATGAACCGAAGAGTAAAAGTGTTGCACGTTGCAACCAATTATATGAAAGTTCTGATTAGTGGTGTTGGCAAATCGTTCCTCTTATTTCATTTTTTTTTTTCAATTTTTTTTTGTAGATGTGATTTACTGAGTCTTTAAGTAGAATGACGGTCTCCCATTAATTATAGTCCCCACAAATACCTGTTGAACCTGCCAAGTGGGACAGAGGGTATTGATATCTATTATAGGACTACCTGTTTTTGTCCACATGAAGGTTCTGCCTTAACGGTACGTTAAGTTACTGTATCTGGTCATAAAACGACGTAAAATATTTGAACATTTTGGAACTGAAGGGTCTGCCCTAATGATATCTCCAATGCAATACTCCCTACGCACATGTTCCTGCACACACGGCTGTATTTCAAATTGGGTGCTGAAATTGCTAAGGGCTGGAACCAAATCATAAAGCGACGTTTCGGAGCCACTTAGGATACCTTCATCGAGGCCCCATACCTGATGAATGGGTCCTATGTGGCTCCGAAACGTTGCTTTTCGCTACTATGCGATTACATTTTTGGACCCATTTTTGGAGATCCTGGTGTGATGTGACATTTCCTCTTTAGGCCCTAATGATATGTCAAGATACAGTATTGTGTGACATTGTAATGGGGTTGAACTGAAGAGTCCACTTGATGGATCTACCTTAACGATACATTGAGGTATTGTATGACATTATAATGGGGTTCAACATTTTAGAACTTAAAGCGGTTGTAAACCCGCATCAAAATTTTTTTTTTTCCTGCAAGTCAAAAGTCATAATGAGCTAATATGCTGCAATCAGCGGCGCAATGCGAGGGGAATATCTCCTAAACCGTACAGGTTTAGGAGATATTCTCCTTACCTACAGGTAAGTCTTATTATAGGCTTACCTGTAGGTAAAAGTCAAAAAAGTGGGTTTACAGCCACTTTAAGGGTGAAGGGCCCACCTTAAAGAGGGGGTTCACCCTTAAAACCACTTTCTCCCATCCAGCATACTGGCGTCAGCGCCAGTATGCTGTTTTTTTTTTTTTTTTTAATCGATGTACTTCTTAATAGATAATTTAATTTTCGTCCTACCGCGGTGTATGGCGCTGCTATATCGCGTCACGCCTTTCGAAAACAGCCGACTAGCACTCGGCTGTTCTCGGCGCCTGCGCACAGACCCAGGAGCTGACTGCGCAGCCGAGTCCTATTTCGGCTTTTTTCGGAGGTTCTCAACCCATCAGATAAATTCCAATTCCAGTGTAGTGATGATCGAAAAATAAAGAAAGCATATAATAGTGTGATTTCGTAATAAAAATTTAATGCACACCAAATAAAACTGCAAAAGTTGCACTCACAAAAGCAAATGAATCAAAAGCCTGAATAAACAAAGCAGAAGTTCCTCAATATCCGAATAGCTGATGAACTGCGGTCACGGCGGACCTATGTGAACCAACCAAAAGCTTCTCACCAATCCCTGGTTGGAAAAAAAAAAACACGATCGCTGACAGTTACTCTGATGTGTCTTGTAGAGCAATCTTGCCACGTTAGTTCAGTTATCCATATGTCTAAATGTAGCTGTGCCTCGACATGTTTCGTCGTATAGACTTAATACGTATAGACATTGCAATGGGGTTGAACATTTCAGAACTGAAATATCCATACGAAGGGTCCACCTTATTGGTATGTCAAGCTATTTTATTGGGCTGTAAGGGGTTGAACATTTTAGAACCAAAGGGTCTACATGAAGGTTCTACCTTAATGGTACATCAGGGTATTGTATATTATTGTAAGGGGTGGAACATTTCAGAACTGAAGGGTCTACATGAAGGTTCTGCCTTAATGGTACATCACAATATTGTATGATATCGTAATGGGTTGAACATTTCAGAAATGAAGGGTTCATCTTAATGGTATGTCAAGGTACTGTATGACATTGCAATGGGGTTGAACATTTCAGAACTGAAGGGTCTACATGAAGGTTCTGCCTTTATGGTACATCAAGGTCTTGTATTATACTGTAAGGTGTTGAACATTTCAGAACCAAAGGGTCTACATGAAGGTTCTACCTTAATGGTACATCAGGGTATTGTATATTGTAAGGGGTGGAACATTTCAGAAATGAAGGGTTCATATGAAGGGTCCATGTGCTCAAACAAAGGCATGGGGCAAAGAAGTAGAGTCCTGAGCATCGCCTGTAGATGACTATTCCACCTCTACTGACTTTCTCTGCCGTGTTCTGCTCTGTGTCTCTGTGTGGAGGTGGCCATCTTAGTAGAGGCAGGGCTTTGCTTCCTCGTGTCTCCAGCAAGGAGAATGGTGAGAAGCGTAGTAGCGTCCCGATATCTCACTCCAAATCTGGATAGACTAGCAGACATTCCTAGCTCCCTATAACATTGCAAATCTTCACGGTTCGAGTTTAGGCACCATTTAGCATAAAAATAAAATCAAACTTATGGATTCCTGTACGCAAGAAGCACCAAAAAATAAATAAAAAATACGAGGTCATTATCTTTTCAAAGAAGTCCCATTTTAGTGTGAAAATCCAACAAATTCTGTAAGGAGGAAATTCTAATTCAGGCGCGGGGCGCCTCTTCTTCTGCTGTCCATGCAGTATATTTATTCCTGACCTTTTTCAAGTACTAATTTGAAATTTAATGAGGCACACTGAATGCCGCACACAAGCGGCGCTTTCACATAAACCTTGTAGTAATTATTACATGGAAAGGGAAAAAAATAAAAATAAAAAACGGGGAGGATAATGAAAATAGGATGAGCCCAAAAAACGCGGTTCGGGTTTCATTTTCTAGTACAGAAAAAGGCTCAACGTTGAACACACGAGCACACCGCTTAAATCTCCTCCTAACTCTCCTCTTTATAATGAACAGAAACACAGACAAGATTAAACTTCGCTAATCTCCTTTAAATTGTGACTTTCTCCTCAAATTATTAATTTTACTCATTTGATATATGGAAAAAAAGGGAGGCATGAAAGGATAGATTGTGTATATCAACGCCGATTAGATTAAAATGCATAAAACAAAATTAGAAAGCGCTCAATCCGCCGTCCGCTGCACCAGATTCGGGATACAAATAAGATTAACTCTTGAAGTGCTGACGAAGGATAAAGAGCTCACCAGGCTGGGATGTCTTAAAGCCAGGAAAAAGTCACCGGATATGTAGAATTTCTGATGGAGAATCAGAGGGTTTTCTATTTTTTTATTTATTATATTTGATACCAAAAAAAAGTTGTCTATTTTTTTTAATTATATTTGGTCCTAAAAAAGTTTTATTTTATTTATTTTAATTATTTTAAATGTGTTATATTTGATACCAAATATTTTTTATAGATTTTAAAAAAAAATAGCATTGATTATATTTGATACTCAAAAAAATTATATTTTAATCATTTTTTTTACATTTATTATATTTGATAAAAAAAGTTGTGTTTTTAAAATGTATTATGTTTGATATTAAAAAAAGTTGTATAATTGTTTTACATTTATTATATTTGATAAAAATGTTTTCTGTTTTTTAACATTTATTATGTAGAATACAAAAAAGTTGTATATTATTTTACATTTATTATATTTGATACTAAAAAAAAGTTTTCCATTTGTTTTTCTTTATTTAATATGTTTGATGCTAAAAAAGTTTTCTATTTTTTTATTTTTTTTACATGCATTATATTTGATGCTAAAAAAGTTTTCTATTTTTTAAATTTTTTACATGCATTATATTTGATGCTAAACAAAAAAAAGTTCCCTATTTACATTTATTTTTTCACATGTATTATATGTGATACTAACAAAAGTTTTCTATTTTTTTTTTTTTGTGGTGTGTGGTTGTTTTTTAGGGGTTGGGCTTGGCCCTTTAGTTCCAGTGAAGGGCATACCAAGACATTTTGGACAATTTCATGCTCCCAACTTTGTGGGAACAGTTTGGGGACAGCCCCATCCTGTTCCAACAAATAAAGACATGGATGAGCGAGTTTGGGGTGGAGGAACTTGACTGGCCTGAACAGAGTCCTGACCTCAACCTGATAGAACACCTTCAGGATAAATTAGAGCGGAGACTGCGAACCAGGCCTTCTCATCCAGTGCCTGACCTCACAGATGTTCTTCTGGAAGAATGGTCAAACCTCCCCATAGACACCCTCCTAAAGTCGGCAACTTGATATTGTTGGAATAAATCCTGACAATAAAAAGAGAAAAGTCCCCTTTTAAAGAGAAGTTGTCATTTCTTCGAAGGGCCAGCCTGAGTTATTACACTCAGCTTATTTCCAATGCACTCTAAAGTACAAATGTACGTACATATTTATTTATGAATGAAACGCATGCGAGGAAAAATAAATGTGCACTTGGAATATTTTTTTTTTTTTTTTGCATTAAGGCTGCGCAATTTACATAATTTTTTTATTTATTTTTTGCAAAGTGGCAGAAATGAGACCACTGCTCCATGCGATCTTTGGCCCCTGGTGCTGAATGTACAGAGACTCCATTTACATAATTGATGTATGCATATATGCTCAACAGATGAATGGAATTACTGATTAACTGCCATGCATGCTCAGAATTCAATAAAACAATAAGCTTTATTGAATAGAAGTATGAAAACAGCTTTTATTTGCTCCAGGCCATGCTAATCAATTAGCCGCCAGCTTAAATCAGTAAAACGCAGCAATTTTTTTTTATTATTATTATTTAAATTAAATTAATTAAAACACATATCCAGCAACTGCACTCTTGTTTTTATGTTTTTTTTTTTGTAATTAGATGTTGGTGGATCTTTCTAGTTAAAATTTGCAACCAGATACGATTTTCTGGAACTGGCGCAAGTCACTTGGTCACGGATTCTTTGCATAGAAGAATTTTCTGAATTGGGAAAGGGAAAACGCATTTGTTTAGAGTCAGGAGCCGCAACATATTATATATATATATATATATATATATATATATATATATATATATTACAATATATATAGATGTCAGTATCTTATAGAATGTCAGAATTATAATTCTTTCTGATATATCTCACCAGAATACAAATCCCCCTGAAGAAAACCGCAAAAGCATAGGTCAAAACGCGTCAGGTGTGGGCAGGGGATGGAACCAAAGGATAGTGGGCAGGAGGTGGAACCAAAGGATTGTGCTTGGAGGTGGGCAGGGGGTGGAACCAAAGGACGGTGCTTGGAGGTGGGAGGAGGATGAAAGCAAAGGATGGTGCTTGGAGGTGGGCAGGGGGTGGAATCAAAGGATGGTGCTTGAAGGTGGGAAGGGGGAGGAACCAAAGGATCATGCTTGGAGGTGGGACCAAAGGATGGTGCTTGGAGGTGGGCAGGAGGAGGAACTAAAGGATGGTGTTTGGAGGTGGGAAGAGGATGGAACCAAAGGATGGTGCTTGGAGGTAGGCAGGGGATGGAACCAAAGGATGGTGCTTGGAGGCGGGCAGGAGGAGGAACGAAAAAAATGTGATCGTTGGTGGGCAGGGGGTGGAACCAAAGGATGGCACTTGAAGATGGGCAGGAGGAGGAAGCAAAGGATGGTGCTTGGAGGCGGGCAGGAGGAGGAAGCAAAGGATGGTGCTTGGAGGTGTGAAGAGGATGGAACCAAAGGATGGTACATGGAGGTGGGCAGGGGGTAGAACCAAAGGATGGTGCTTGGAGGTTTGCAGGGGATGGAACCAAAGGATGGTGCTTGAAGGTGGGCAGGGGGTGGAACCTAAGGTTGGTGCTTGGAGGTGGGCAGGGGATGGAACCAAAGGATGGTGCTTAAGGGGTGGGAAGAGGATAGAAGCAAAGGATGGTGCTTGGAGGTGGGCAGGGGGTGCAACCAAAGGACGGTGCTTGGAGGTGGGCAGGAGGAGGAACCAAAGGATGGTGCTTGAAAGTGGGCAAGGAGTGGAACCAAATGATGGTGCTTTGAGGTGGAAAGACGACGCAACCCAAGGATGGTGATCATTGGTGGGCAGGGGGTGGAACCAAAGGAAGGCGCTTGAAGGTGGGTAGGGAGTGGAACCAAAGGACGGTGCTTGGAGGTAGGAAGAGGAAGCAATCAAAGGATGGTGCTTGGAGGTGGGCAGGGTATGGAAAAACAGTGCATGGAAAAACTCAACTGAGCCAACAGCATAAGCATACAGTAAGCATAGCTTTCATGACTGCGTACGCGGCACATCCCTTTACTTTATGTCTTTTTGAACATCTAACCACCTCAACATCTATCCAATAATATCAAGAAAGACGAGTGATATAGCCAAGACATATGCAGGTTCCTTGTAAGCGATAATTCTATGGGGGTCGTTAACTCCTGATAGGAATATCACAGAAAGTATTATATGTCCCTCCCGCACCTCCATCGATTTCCCTTCAGAATTGGCAATAAAAGCTTTGGTGGGGTGGCAGCAAGTACGCTCGGAAATGCTGCCGCTCTTCCGCTGAAGCCAACCCAAACGTGTAATGAGATCGCGGTCATGCTGCTGAATTATGGGCCTGCCAATGACTTATCTCAGCACCAAAATCAATATTGGCAAGGGTGACATATATAATGTGTTTATTTTTCTTACAAGCAGAGATTAGCCGGGTCGAGGGGGACAGGAGAAAAACAAAGCTGATTTCAAAAGATTGCCGATTCTTTGTTGATAGAGATGCTGCCAAACAGAATTAAAACGAGCCCAACGTGGATTTGTCTGTCGTCGAAATGCCAATGGGCTTTCTTTTTTTTTTTTTTGGACAAATGGGATGTTTAGAGCGGCGGAACACGGGCAAAATTAAATACCGTCTTGACCTTGGAAAAAAGAAGGAGGTTGAAAATATTATGGCAAAACACTGCAAATTAGGCTTTGGCTTGAAGACCTCAAATGTTTCTTTAATTTGTATCTAAAAAATAATTAGGCCAAGTCTGCATATTTTTTTTGTATGTTATATATATATATATATATATATATATATATATACAGAATATAGTGTACATATATATATATTTGTTTGTATATTTCTATATATATATATATATATATATATATATACACACACACATACATATTTTATATATATATATATATATATATACACATATATATATATATATATATATATATACATACATGTGTGTGTACACTATATTCTGTATATATATTATATATATATATATATATACAAAGAAATATATATATATATATATATATATATATATATATATATATATATATATAAATACACATGCAGAATATGGTGTACATATATATATATATATATATATAATAATTGATCTCTAAAAAATGATTGGGACACACATAGAATCCTACTCATCAAAAAAGTAAAAGCAAATTATATATATATATATATATATATATATATATATATATATATATATACAAAAAATATACTTGGACTACTTGGTCAAATTTTTTTTTAAAATACAAATAAATAAAAAATAGGGCAGGCTCGGTGGACAATTTGGACAAGACAGTGTCACAATTATACTGAAAATTTATTTTTAGGCTATGAAAGGTAACTGGAGCACCCAGAGGAAACCAACACATGAGGATTAAAATAAAAAAATCTCCACGTAGGAAGATCCCTGGTGTAAAAAATCCTCAAAGCCCTCCGATCACAATAGTCAAGATGCTAAGAAAAAAAAAATTTCTTAAGCAAAATCTACCAGTTCCTACTAATAAGCATCAGGCAACAGTTCTGGGCTTTACATCTTCTACAGATAAAACAATTTTCTTGCGAGGAAAAGTTATACATTACATAGTTGTTTTTTTTTGTTTTTTTTTCCCTCTACTCGGTATTAATTGCAGAGTTCTGTGCACAGCCATCCACAGTCTCATCTCCCAGAAGAATTACCCGGCAGTCAGCTCATGTGAAAGAATGTCTCAGGTGCTCCTGGTGCCTTTGAGCCTTAAATAACTAATTATTCTGTTCAGCCAAGGAACATTGGCCTTCCACTTTACAAATAACTCAAAAACGTTCTCTCTCTGCTGAAGCCGCTGCCACAGAATTTCAACCCTCGGTAAAAATAAAAAATAAAGAACGTTTGGTTTCTGCAGAAAACTAGAATGAACGTTGGGTTAAACACACCATAACGAATCTCGTAATGTATGATAAAACTCAACTTTTTTTCACCTTTTGCTAAAGCAATTTCTTGGTATTAAAACTCCTGATTTTATTTTATTTTTTTCCTTTCTGCATTTCAGTTAATGTACCGTAGCGGCATATGAATTGCTTGTTAGCATGGGCTAAAAATAACCGTAAAAATGTTTCAGCCTATAATTGACTTGTCTTCTTTGGATCTTACAAGGAGCTAAAGTAGCAGTTGCAAACCATTAGCCTCAGCCATGCAGAAGTGCAGTTTGAAATATTTCTTCATTAGAACTCTTTTCATTGGCTTAATCGCCATCAAAGTTCCCATTACTCTCCTCACAGGCTGCTACTTAATTCAGGTATGAACTGGTCACTTAGAGGAGAACTCTACGAGACACAGATCATTTGTTTTTAGAAAAAACAATGTATTGTTCTGATACACACATCGATGATTTGATTACCTGGAAACTTTTATGCTCAAAAACTGCTCACTTTGCCCTAAGAAAAAATGGAGTACAGGAAGTACTTCCAAAGACTTGGAGGTTTATTAAGGAAAAACAAGCTACGTCAACAATTCTGTAACACCTTGAGGTGTTTTTCACCAGAGGGCCTACTTCTTTCTCTGGCTTAATCACCATCAACGTTCCCCTTAATCTCCTCATGGGCTGCTACTTAATTCAGTTATGAACTGATTAGAGGAGAACTCTACGAGACACCAATATTAATTTTTTTTGAGAGAAAAAAAATGTATTGTTCTTGTACACACATCGATGATTTGAGTACCTGGAAATTTTAATCCTCAAAATCTGCTCCCTTTGCACTAAGAAAAAAATGAGTACGGGAAGTACTTCCAAAGACTTGGAGGTTTATTAGGGAACAACAAGCTACGTCAACAATTCTGGAACACCTTGAGGTGTTTTTCACCGGAGGGCCTAACTGTTTCATTGGCTTAATCACCATCAATGTTCCCCTTACTCTCCTTGTGGGCTGCTACTTAATTTAGGTATGAACCAATCACTTAGAGCAGAACTCTACGAGACACCAATAATTTGGCTTTTTTGGAGAAAAATATATTTCTTCTGATATCCACATCAATGCATTGAGTACCTGGAAGGTGTAATCCTCGAAATCTGCTCCCTTTGTAATAAAAAAAAAACAAAAAACTGGGTAATCCTCAAAATCCGCTCCTGCCAATAATTTGGCTTTTTTAGAGAATAAAAAAACAAAATTTGGATGCATACATCGATGCATTGAGTACATGGAAGGTGTAATCCTCTAAATCTGCTCCCTTTGTAATAAGAAAAAAAAATTGGGTTCAGGAAGAACTTTACAAAGACTTCTAAAGAACTTCAACAATTCTGGAACACCTTGAGCTGTTGTTTACCAGAGAGCCTAACTCTTTCATTGGCTTAATCACCATCAACATTTCCATTACTCTCCTTGTGGGCTGCTACTTAATTCACGTATGAGCTGGTCACTTAGAAGAGAACTCTACAAGACACCAATAATTTGGCTTTTTTGGAGAAAAATATATTTCTTCTGATATCCACACCTGGAAAGTTTAATCCTCAAAATCTGCTCCCGCCAATAATTTGGCTTTTTCTAGAGAATTAAAAAAAAAAATCTGATGCATACATCGATGCTTTGAGTACCTGGAAAGTTTAATCCTCAAACTCTGCTCCCTTTGAAATAAAATAAAAAAATTGGGCTGCTACTTAATTTAGGTATGAACCTATAACTTAGAGGAAAACTCTACGAGACACCTATAATTTGGCTTTTTAAGAGAATTAAAAAAAAAATTCTGATGCACATATCGATGCTTTGAGTACCTGGAAAGTTTAATCCTCAAAATCTTCTCCCTTTGTAAGAAGAAAAAAATTGGGTCCAGGAAGAACTTTAGAAAGACTTCTAAAGAACTTCAACAATTCTGGAACCCTTTGAGATGTTTTTAACTGGAGGGCCTAATGCTTCCATTGGCTTAATCACCATCAACATTCCCCTTACTCTCCTCGCGAGCTGCTACTTAATTCAGGTATGAACTGATCACTTAGGCCGCGTACACACGATCGAACATATCTGCTGAAACTGGTCTGCAGACCAGTTTCACCGGACATATCCGATCGTGTGTACGGCCTAGCGCACAGGTTTTCAGAAGACAAAAGTTTTAAAACATGCTTTAAAACTTGTCCGCTGGAAACCTGTCCATCGGACATGTCCGCTGGTTAGTACGCCTAATCAGCGGACCGAAATCTCCCGCATGCGTCGAATGGATTTGACGCATGCGTGGAAGCATTTAACTTTCTGGTGTGCGGACATTGCGGCGTCAACGCCACAACACCACGCTGTCTGTCCGCAGGGATTTTGGTTTGATCGTGTGTACACACATCAGACCAAAACATCCCAGGAGACATGTCCGATGAAAACGGTCCGTCTTCATCGGACATGCCTCCTCGTGTGTACGCGGCCTTAGAGGAGAACTCTATGAGACACTGATAATTTTTATTTTATTTTTTTAGAAAAAAATTTTTTATTGTTCTGATACACACATGAATGCTTTGAGTACCTGGAAACTTTAATCCTCAAAATCTGCTCCCTTTGCACTAAGAAAAATGGAGGACAGGAAGTTCTTCCAAAGACTTGGAGGTTTATTAGGGAACAACAAGTTACTTCAACAATTCTGGAACATTTTGAGGCGTTTTTCACCGGAGGGCCTAACGCTTTCATTGGCTTAATCACCATCAACGTTCCCATTACTCTCCTTGCAGGCTGCTACTTAATTTAGGTATGAACGGTCACTTAGAGGAGAACTCTACGAGACACCAATAATTTGGCTTTTTTGTAGATTTTTTTTTTCTGATGCACAGTACCTTGAAAGTTTAATCCTCAAAATCTACTCCCTTTGTAATAAGAAAATAATTGGGTCCAGGAAGAACTTTAGAAAGACTTCTAAAGAACTTCAACAATTCTGGAACACTTTGAGGCTTTTTCTCCGGAGGGCCTAACGCTTTCATTGGCTCAATCGCCATCAAAGTTCCCATTACTCTCCTCACGGGCTGCTACTTAATTCATGTATGAAATGATCACTTAGAGGAGAACTATACGAGACACTGATAATTTGGCTTATTTGGAGAAAAAAATATTTGTTCTGATACACACATCAATGCTTTGAGTACCTGGAAAGTTTAATCCTCGAAATCTGCTCCCTTTGTACTAAGAAAAAATTTAGTCCAGAAAAAACTCCCAAAGACTTGAAGGTTTATTAGGGAACGACAAGCTACGTCAACAATTCTGGAACACCTTGTGGCATTTTTCACCGGAAAGCATAACCTTGTTCCTTACGATTAAGTACTCTAGCACAAAATGTGTCAAGGTGTTCAAGGATTGATGTTGTTAACAAAGTTTGTTGTTTTATTAAAAAAAAAGTCTGGTCTTGACAGGCGAAGGGCCTAACCTCAGGCCTGAAGGCCTTTCGAAATACAGATTTTAACTTATGACACGTTTTGACAGCAACGAACAAAACTATAGCAAAGTCTTGATTATCCAATTGACTTGTTGACTCAAATTAAAACCAGACTTAATACCAGGCATAAAAATCCTCTCAAAATACCAACTGAAACTCATGACACATATTTTGATAGCCACAGAGCTAACCATAGCAGTCTTGGTTATCCAATTGACTTGTTGACTTAAATTAAAACCAGACTTCACAGGGCATTCTACAATGACATGAAACAGCAGCACTAGCGGACGCTATGAATACGTTCAAAAAGACCTTGAACCCACGGGTCTTTTACACTTTCTTGACTGTCAACTGATAGACCTGTGATTCTTGTACATGGCCTATGACAACTCAACAAGACTCCACTGCACTAACCCCCTCTATTTCCTTCCCTACTCTATATACTCAGAACCACTTAGGCTCTTCCTATCTTTGGTTCTACAATCTATCACCCTTTCTCAACTTTTTTACTTAAGATAACATCTTGAAATCATTTTCAGGTGTTGGCGAGCTACTGCTACAGCTACTGCTTTAGGGGGTCAGTGGCAAGAATTACCCTTTACAGTGGTGCCAACTTTTGGAGATAGCTAAGAAAGATCCTTTGGTGGTATGCCACAGATTCTGTAAAGTGGCTGGGGCCCTGGAATTATGCAGGCATTAAAACGCGGTACTGCAACATTCGCAAACCGAGTTAGGATTTTTCAAAATATTGCGAAACTCGCGTTACTCGGAATCCGAGGTTCCACTGTATGGGTTTCCTATGCTCCTCAGCTCCACCTAGAGGCCATACCCTGGTATTTTATCACTGTTAATAATAAATGAACAATTGTTCAGAGGAGAAAATAGCTTACAGAACAATACCTTTTGCCCAATTCGCACAGAATGAATGCAGATTCACCAGACAAATGGCGATGCAGATTTTTTTTATAAATTAGTTTTAGCGCAATACAACGCGTGCATTAAAATGCAACCTTGTAAATGGGCCCTAAGTAAAAGACAAAATACTGTATATACTCGAGTATAAGCCGACCCGAATATAAGCCGAAGCACCTAATTTTACCACAAAAAATGGGGAAACAAATTGACTCGAGTATAAGCCTAGGGTGTCCATCTGCTTGCCTCATTGTGCCTCACTTTGCCTCACTGTGTTCATGTGCAAGCCTCACTGTGCCCATGCCTCCACTGTGCTCATGCCTCCACTGTGCCCATGCCTCCACTGTGCCCATGCCTCCACTGTGCCCATGCCTCCACTGTGCCCATGCCTCCACTGTGCCCATGCCTCACTGTGCCCATGACTAGACTGACATTTAACATGGGAGTCTATGGAAAAGGTGCCCGGGTTTGAATAATCGGTGCTCCCCAGCTATAGGTCCTCCAGACAACAAACTTTGCACACTTTTAGAGGAGAAATGGGGCTACAAGTGTGCCAAGTTCCAGGCAGTACTGGGTCCCCAAACTCACCGGAGAAATTACCATTTAACATGGGAGTCTATGGAAGGGATGCCCAGCTTTGAAAAATCGGTGCTCCCCGGCTGTAGGTCCCCTGGGCAACAAACTTAGCACACTTGTAGAGAAAGAGTGTGGCTACATGTGTTCCCTGAAGTCCGGGAGATCAGGCGCAAAAGGGGGGCTGAAAAACTCGGCTTACACTCGAGTATTATCCGGTAAATGAAAGAATAAATCCAGCTAATATTTTTTTTAAGAAGCTGCTTAAAAATAAAAGATTTGGATTTTTCCCAGAGTTACAGGTTACAAAAAGTAAGATCATGAATTTCCCTCTCTCTGTTCTGAAAAAGTTGAAGAAAACCAAACATTTTTCATTCCAGGCTCCCACGCCTTTCCGAACAAAGCCGAAAAACATCCCAATTTGTCTTAATTAGTATTTCAGAAAAGCTTGCCTTGCAGGTATTTCAGCTGTGAGCGACTGACGTCAGGGTG